>JARYGA010016018.1:0-35908 GCA_030545235.1 Helianthus tuberosus
AGAAGCAAAAGCATTATTCTAGGAAATTGCAGGGGGCTAGTTTAAGGTTGTAGTTCTACTGAACCTAACCTACACGATATTAGATTTCGGAAAAAATGTAATGTTTGACTATTTTCATAAAAACCAGTGCATCTACTCTAAGAGATGACAAGAAAAAAATATGTATAGGAAAATGCATTTTTTTGTTTATCAAACAAAGAGTTTCATGTCCTTCGTAACATTTTTAGATTAATTACAACAATCTCACAAAGGATTATGATAAAGACAACTTTTCTTCTTAGTGAGTTGTTCCCGAAAACTATAATATTGACATAGAGTACTTAGTGAGGTATGGATGGGGAACATAGCATTTTAAGAATGTACATACTATAGCACAATCAGGAAGTCGAGTAGAAACGTGTGTTGACAACCTCATACTTCAAACTTGTTGATTAAAAGAGATCGCGAAGGATTTATCATAACGCGTAATCTTGTGCGTGATTTAGTTGTAAGCAACTTTTTAAACATCAAGCAAGCTGCAATTGTGAATCTAACACTTTGTGATCAAGTGCTCATCGATAATAAGCAAGAGATTAGTCACTTCAGTGGAAAGCATTTCTATAAAAGTTTCATAATTGTGTATAACTATCTTCCTTCTATCAGTCCCAAAAGGATTCACCGGTAGGACTTCAGTGCCTAACTACAATATAGAGGCACCTAGGTAAAATTTAGAAAGGGTAGTTGATACAAAAAAAAATAGTACATAAAAAAACCGATAGAACTCCAACAATCAACAAATCCAACTAAAAGCCCACAACCACTATTATCTAAGAAATCCAAACAAACAAACAAAAGAGGGAGAAAAGAAACTAACTATAGACGACCTCCCGACACTACTAACCAAACATACGTAAAACCAAATGGAAGGAAGTCATGAACACATCAAGCCCTAACATATACTAAATTTTCAGCCTTCTACATATGCATGAACACTAATCTTCAAACATGTATGTGAGCTAATAGTCTATAAGCTTTTTCTATAAACATTGTAGGCTAAAGTTGGGAATTCAACTGTATGTCCAACTCAAGATATATCTGAACAGTACAAAATACACTTGGTGTGAATTTCAGGAGTGGTTATTACCACATAAAAAATAAGAATCAAATGAGGAGGTGCTTAAAGTCATGGATTGCTACATAATCTTCATAATCTTACATCTATCTCAACAGCCAAGTTTGTTAAAAACTTAAAACATCTCCGTGTTAACTTAGTTCCTAAATAATCACAATCAATTCATGTCGATCATAACCTATTTAGTTAAAATTGAACTTTCAAACCCCAAAAACTAGGGGTGTCAATCGTTTAGGGTTGGCAGGTTAAAATGTTCAACCCAAACACAACTCGTATCTTAATTCGTAGTATATACATCAACCCTAACCCACACACACTAACATCTGTGTAACCCAAACACAACCTGTTTAACTCATTTATCTAAACGTGTCGAACACATGCATCATGTGGTGGCGTTAATAGCCGAAAGACAAGGGGGTACATGCACTAATCGGCATTTGTCTCAATTGCTGAGTGTTATGCGCCTTATGTCTAAGGCTTGCTGCAAAACTACTATCGAGCCGTGGGTCTCACCGGAAGCAGCCTCTCTATTCCTACGGGGTAGAGGTAAGGCTGTCTACATCTTACCCTCCTCAGACCCTACCTTAGCTTTGCTATTGGTGGGATTTACCGAATATGATGATGATGATGATGATGATGATGATGATGATGATGATGTGTCAAACTGGTTGGCAAGCAATAACAAAGTTGTAAATGTGTTAATCGAGTTGTTTGTTTATAAGAAAATGGGTTAAACGGGTTAGTTGATCGACTTGTTTAACTAAACAGGTTTAACATGTCACCCCAAACCTCACTTGTTTAATTAAAAATGTCAACACAAACACAACCGGTTTTTTTACTAGTTAAGTATGCCAACCCAACACCCCTATAAAAACTTTGCAAAATCATAACAATTTCACTAAGCATAAAACATAATCACTGTCACAAGCATCCAAATATTCAACAATGAACCAATGATACTAGCATATGAACACTAACATTAAAATAACGAAATCATTACCTCTCACAAGCATCTTCTAGTGATGAAAAGGGGCGCTTAAAATCAGGATGACAAACACGCCACGCATCCTGATACGCCATCTGCATTTCCACCTGATTCGCAGTAGGAGCAGCAGCACCACCAACAGCCTGCGTTCGATTCGGAGGTCTAACTTGCGAATTCAAAACCATAGGATTACTATTTTGCATCAAATTAGGGTTAGGGTTAGGGTTTTGCTGCTGTTGATTGCTAACGGGACGCTGTAACGGTCGAAGATGTGCGTCGATGTTAGACGGAAAACGAGAGATTGCTTGCTGCAGTTTCTGCTGCTGCTGCATTTGCTGTAGCAGAAGCATTCGTTGTTGGAGATGGTGCGGCTGGTGATCTAAAAGTTGTTGTTGTTGTTTCAGGGTTAGGAGTTGCTGGTGTTTGTTGTGGTCGGTAATCGTGGGCTTGTTGTCTTCCATTTTTGGTAGTCGTTGTCGCCCGTCGGATCCGGCGGAAACCCCTTTTTACGGGAGACTGAATTCACGATATGTGGTAGTTGCTGCCTTCAACTCACTAGGTCCGTCCGTATTTAAAGGACCATCAAATACATTTTTATTTTTTGAAGTTTTTCAAAAAAAAAAAATTTGAATAAAAATCCTTTTTATATAAAACTAGTTAGTTTAGGGGTGTTCGTTCGAAACTCGCTCGAAAAAAGCTCGAAGAAAGCTCAGTTCGAAATTGGCTCGGTTTTGCCAGCTCGGCTCGGCGCGGTTTGTAAACGAGCCGAGCTCGAGCTTGGCCTGGCTCGACTCGTGAGCTCGTGAGCTGGCTCGATAAGGTTTACATCCTTCATTTTTTTGTCTCACATCACTTAGAAAACAAAAACTAAGGGAATATCTCCCCTATAAAGAAAGGTAAAGACAATGTACAAAGTGAATTAACTATTTATACTAGCCACATGGTTAAATTAAATGGCAAATATGACCCTTAGTCTATGAATAAAGTCATTTTTAAGAGCTTTTTAAGTAGTAAATTTTGTGGTTCTTTGTTAGTTCGAGCTAGATCGAGTCGAGTCGAGCCGAGCTAGCTCGAATTCTAATCGAGTCGAGCTCTAGCCTCAAATCTTAGCTCGATCTGAAATTCGAGCTCGAGTCGAGCCAGCTCGAATCGAGTTCGAGCCGAGCTCGAGCTGGGTCTAGCTCGGCTCGACTCGGCTCGTTTACAGCCCTAGTTAGTTAAGACTTAAGATCCGGTACAAACATTATGTTATTTAAAAATGAGTTAATTACATCGTTAGTCCATGTGGTTTATGAAAAGTGACAACATTAGGTACTAATAGTTTACAGTAATAATCTAAGGTTTTAGCTTTGGATTTTGTAACATTCTAGGGCCTTAAGGTTAACGGGTGTTAAATACTAACTGAAAACTTGGGTTACTTTTTTAAATTAAGAACTTAGTACCCAACCTTATTACTTTGGAGAAACAATAGGGACTAACCCTGCAACTAACTCTGATAGTATTTAAAACACAAATTTTATTCTTTTTCTCATTTTCTTTAACTAAGTTTTTTTATTATTTAACTAAAAAATATAAAAAATGAGGACAAATCAAAGCACTCTAATTTATAAAATCCAAAATGGTTAACATGATTTATTAAAAAAAACATTTCAAAACCATGGAATAAGTCACTTTTAATACTAAGCCTTTTTACACATAATTCAATTTTAGTAAAAAAAATTAAAGTTTATATTTATCAAGAACTAAATTCAATTTTATTAAAAAAGCTGCACATGGTTGATCAATATAAAGTTAGCTTAAAGGTGGTCATCAAACAATAAAGCAAATATGAAGTTTATATCTATCATATACTCATCCATTCATCACAATTTAGTTTGAATTAAATTTCTATGAAGTTTATCATATCTTTATTCTCATCCATTCATCACTTTATATCCATCAAGAACTAAATTCTCAGGTGCATGGTGGTCACCAAAAAATGGTTGGATGGTTCCACGGCACGATGCCGGTGGTGGTTTCACGACACGGTGTCGGTGGTGGTTCCACGGTACGATACGGTACGGTGGTACGACATGATGATGCGACGGTGTTGGGTGGTGCAACAACTCGATGGTGCGACGGTTGAATGCTACGTTGGGTGACGATTGGGTGGTGCGATGGTTCGATGGCACGGTAGTAGTTCAACGGTTATGTGGTGGTACGACAGTACTGAATGATCATAATGTGTATCTATTTTTTATTTGATTAACTTTATTTTTCTCTTTTATTAAATAAATTATGTCAACATATTTAATAAAAATAAAAAATAAATGTCACCTAAGAAAGTTTACCTCCCATTCAGTTAATTATATAGGATTAGCAAATAAAATAAACTTTAATGAGTTAATTATAACATTTTTTTTATGAGTGACCTACTTGAAACACTCCTAAAACTTGGTTATCATTTTGTGAAAATATTCCTGTTAATTTACTTGTAGGCTAATGTAACAACTCTCACCAAAACTATTATTTATTATTATATTTGGTTCAATAGGAAACCCTAATTAAAACCCCCAAGTGATCCTGCATAAACCCTAAAATTTTCAGAACAATCGGAAACAGGATCAGGGCCCCTAAAACTCGGGGGGGGGGGGGGGGGGGTAAACCCTAGTTGACATTATCTTGACAGTTTTACGTGTAAATTGAAATTGAGCAAGCGACCAACTCACCTGAGCTACTGGGACACGGGGCTACCCTATGCTAGGGTGGCACCCCTCGCGCCACGCGACAGCCCCACTTGAGTTTCTGCGTTCGTTCGACGTTAAAATTCAATTCGTACGTTGAGTTATAATCTGTTTACTACAAAACACACACATAGCACGAATTATGTCGCTATAACAGGGTAATAACTCGATCGCTACTATGATTCAATGTCCGATCGATTAAAACTATCCAATGGATGTTTAAGTGCTGCCCACATTAGGGTTATGCTTTGTCATTCGTCGTGAATTCGATGGATGTTTAAGTATCGCGCTTTGTCATTCGTTGCGAGGGTTTAATCTCGTGAGTTATCGTAAATGTTGTATTAGTTACTAACCTAGTTCGTGTGCATGTTATTTAATTTAGGTCAAAAGGCTAATCAGTAGGCTAAACTCTGCCCATATAAATCTACAATGTGAGTCATTCTCTTTTTATCAAAAGCATTTTACAATACTCCATTTTTAAATGTTATAATTACAGGGAGTAAGTCGTGGTTATCTTAATCACTGGCTAGTGGGGTATTGTGCACATTACTAATTTCTCACGGGTTAGGCTAATAAATCCTAACAGTGATAATGATCACTATTTGGGTGACATGACCCAATAGTGGTATGACCATCGTCACACAGTGTGACACAACGCCAGATAAAAATAAGATAGAAGCCATTGTAATCGCCCTTATGCTGTAATTTATAACTATGTGTCATTTTCTCAAATTGAGTGACTCGCCAGCATTTCCCCGCTGATAAATTATTTTTAAAACATGTTTCAGGCGACCTGCTGTAAATCAAGGAAACGTGCTACGGAGCACTAACAAGCTTGAAGAGGTGGCTCAGTTAAAATGAATAAACATGTTTTAATAAATCAGGGAATTTCCTAGTTAAATTCCTCTATTGTAAATTACGGGGTTTATCCCAAATTATGGAATAAAATAATTGGGCATTTTGAGTTTTAAAAAATCCTGTTAAAAATCTTCCGCTATCGCATCATAGATACCACGGGTTCCTGTCCCGCGGCTCCTGACCGGGTCAAACCGGGGCTGGGGCCGTGACAGGAAAAGGTGGTATCAGAGCCACTGATCAAGCCACTGATTTAAGCCTATTAAGTATTTAAAACATTTAATTTTCCTAATTGCCATTCTGTGATTATATTTTGACTGTATGTTAATTTACAGTATGGGTAAGTAAAGAATTTCGGATATCTATCATAAATTAGATAGTTCCCCAAAAGATAAGGGAAGTTCATCCCAAGCAAAATCCTCAAGATACTCAGCAGATACTGAGGAGTGAATATTTGTTCGTAAGGCATATGAGGAACCATTTACCCCTAGTAAAAGAAGTTTTATTATTAGAAAAAGTCAAGAGAAAATAAGGAAGATACCGGAAACCTAGAAAGTAGGCAACAACCCACCATGGGAAGACGAATTAGAAAAAAAATGGACGAATATTTACATGTTAGCTACTGTAGCAGTAAATGCTAACTTATAAGTTAAATCACAAAACCAGTCTTAGCACTTTCAACACTTACAAGCTAGAAACTATAAACCATTAAATAAACCACTAAGTATAATTCGAAAGTTCAGTTGTAATAAATATCTAGCGATAGTTCGTTTTAAATAAATTTTAAAGTTTTCCTAAAAATACCATTTTGTGATTTTATAATTTACAAAATTTTAAATTAGAATTTTGTGTATTTCTTCATAAATGCTAAACAGCATGAGTGAATTATCTGAAGCCCTAGAGAATCTCAATCTCTATCCTGTAAAAATACAAGTTTCCAAAGAATTCACTGGTTACTTTGCCAATGTGGAAGAACCAATGGAATTCCAAGCTCCACCTCTGGAGAAATCAAAACCTAAGAAAAGAAGAAGGTTGGTGGGTTGGAGGCGTGTACGCAGAAGGAAACCAGCTACTAGGAGAATTCCCAAGATAGAAAATCCCATGGATAAAGGAAAAGGGGTCGAGATTGAGGAAAATTCAAGGCAAGCAGGGATGGAAATTGGGGAAAATTCTAAGCAAGAGATTGGAGAAAGCTCCAAGCAAATCAAGGAAATGACATTGCAGGAAGAACTAGATTTCATACTGGCAAGCTGTGATACCATTAAGCCTGTCAATGAAAATATTTTTACCTATCCTGTTGAAACCCAACTTCCAATAAACCTGGAACCAGCTATCCCAGAACCTTTAATTCAAACTCAACCTCTAGGAATGGACGAATGGTGGACTAACGATTGGCAATTCCAGAACCTTCTAAATAATCCTTATACCTTTTTTCCCTCAGTTCGACCCAGAACCTGCACCAAATCCGCCAATGAGTAATGAAAACTTAGTTGAACTCCGCCATTTTGGCGAGGAGTTGATGGATGCAGGGAATAGGATCCGGGAGATAGGAGGACAAATCTCCTGGAAATACGATGAGAGGGAACATCGCTTTTAATATGTTAGCTGACAAGGGAAAAGTAGGATTGTGAAGATGTGTTTATGTAATAATAGTAATAAAAATCAGTATGTGTAATAATCTAAAAATAAAACGGTTGTAAGATAACAGTGAGTACGGATGCATATTATATAATAAAATATCGAGTGTTAGAAAATTAATATTGGCTATATTTGTTTACATGATTATGTATAATTATTTGTTATAATAATTATTAATTAATTGATACTAATTATTTATATAAATTAATTACCAAATGGCAAATGTTGGTAATGCACCAGTTAACGAAGTAAATCAATCTGAGCAAAATCAGGAAGAACAATTGCTGAATAGGCAAGATATCGAGGATATCGTTGCTCAAGGAATAGCCAATGCTATTCCAGCAATACTTGTTGCTGCTCGAATTCCAGTTGAACCTCAACTTATTCCTAGCAAACGTACGCATGAGGACAACTTCAGTAATAGTATAAACGGAGCCGGTAACAATAACAATAACAATAACAATAATGATCAGCAAGCCCCGATTCTCAAGAGAATGAAAGCTGCAACGCCTGGTTGCACTTACAAAGAATTTATTGCCTGTAAACCAGTTGAGTTTGCAGGTAACGAAGGGGCGACTGCAGCACTGCGTTGGTTAGAGAAAACCGAAGCAGTAAGTACCATAAGTAAATGTGCTGAAGAAGACAAGGTCATGTATGCATCGCATCTTTTTAAAGAAGGAACGTTAGAATGGTGGAACACGGTGTTACAAGCCAAAGGAAGAAAGGTGGCGTATGTTATAAACTGGGAAGAATTTAAGAATCTTGTAGAAAGAAAATTATGTCCCGAAGGAATAAATGACAAATAAGTTCCTGACCCACCGGATGGTGGATGTAGACTGTCGAGGGTATACTTCGACATTCTTCGAGTATGCGAGAGTAGTACCAACCCTGGATTCGCCAGAACCAGTACTTATTTCCCGCTATATTTGGGGATTGATTGGCGAAATCCGTAATATCGTCAAAGCTGCGAAACCCCGCACAATTGATGATGCGGTGGATTTAGCCAATACTTTGACTGATGAACTGGTACGGACGCGAGAAGAAAATAGAAAGAAGTGGCCCAAAAGATTACCCAAGGATTCCGTATGGGTAATCGTAACAATTTCAAAAGAAGGGGGACTGGACAATCTTCCAATAGTCCATTTTGCAATTCTTGTAAAAGAAAGCATTTTGGAATATGCAAAGTATATTGCATTTTTTGCAAAATTCCGGGGCATCAAGAGGAAGACTGCAGAAAGAAGAGATCCACAGTCTGCTACAACTGTGGAGAAGCTGGGCATATTATGCCAAACTGCCCTAAATTGGTTAAACCAGCTGACAACAAAGCTAAACCTGCAGAAGGAACTAATAAGAAGAACGTAAGAGCCTTCCAACTGACTACTCAGGAAGCAGAGCTAATCCCGGATGTGATTGCTGGTACGTTCCTAGTTCACAACGTCTATGCAAAAGTATTATTTGACTCTGGTGCAAACCAAAGTTTTATAAATACTTCATTCTGCCAAGCACTTAATTTACCTTTAAGCAACCTTAGGCAGATTTTTACAGTCGAAAATGCAGATGGAAATTCCGTTAAAATAGATAAGGTTGTTCGAGAAGGAAAAATAGAACTCTTAGGTCATAATTTTTCTGCAAACCTGTTACCTATGACATTAGTCGGATTCGATGTTGTGTTAGGAATGGATTGGTTAGTAACCAACCATGCTCGAATTCTTTGTGATAAAAATTCCATAGAAATTCATACACCCACAGGAGAATTAGTGGTGATTACAGGAGATAAGCCACGAAAGCCAATGAAGTTCATTTCAGTAATGAAAGTTGCTAGTTATGAACGAAAGCAAGGAGTAGTGTATATGATTTCAGTAATCATTAACACTAAAGGTAAAGAACTTAAGGACATTCTAGTAGTATCGGAATATTCGGAAGTATTCCCAGAAGAACTACCTGGATTACCACCTGATAGAGAAGTTGAATTTAGAATTTATCTAATTCCTGGAACTACACCGATAGCCAAGGCACCTTATCGGTTAGCACCGAGCGAAATGTTAGAATTGAAAAAGCAATTAGATGAATTACTAAATAAAGGATTCATACAACTTAGTTCATCCCCTTGGGGAGCTCCAGTGTTGTTTGTGAAAAAGAAGGATGGTTCGATGCGAATATGTATCGATTATAGAGAATTGAACAAGGTCACAATTAAGAATCGATACCCATTACCTAGGATTGATGATCTTTTTGATCAACTTCAAGGAGCTAAATATTTTTCTAAGATTGACTTACGCTCCGGATATCATCAATTGAAGGTACAGGAAGAAGACATACCTAAAACTGCTTTCAGAACTAGATAGTCATTACGAGTTTACAGTCATGCCCTTTGGGTTAACAAATGCACCTGCAGCATTTATGGACATGATGAATAGAATCTGTAAACCATATTTGGATAAATTTGTAATTGTCTTTTTTGACGATATACTTATTTATTCCAAAAGTCAGGAGGAACATTGTGAGCACCTGCATGTACTCTTAACTTTGTTAAGAAAAGAGAAGCTCTACGCCAAATTCTCGAAGTGTGAATTTTGGCTACAAGAAGTGCAATTCTTAGGACATATGGTGAATCATGAAGGCATTCACGTAGATCCTGCTAAGATAGAAGCAATCACCAAATGGAAGGTTCCGCAATCAGCAATGGAAATTAGAAGTTTTATAGGTTTAGCCGGATATTATAGACGGTTTATTAAGGATTTTTCCAAAATAGCTGTACCATTAACTAAGCTAACCTGTAAAGCGGTTAAATTTGAATGGGGACCTAGGCAAGAAGAGGCTTTTAGAATTTTGAAGCAAAAGTTAACTAATGCCCCAATTTTAGCCTTACCAGAAGAAACAGAGGATTTTGAAGTATACCGTGATGCTTCTAATATAGGATTAAGATGTGTGCTTATGCAACGCAAGAAAGTAATTGCATATGCATCAAGACAATTGAAAAAGCATGAGGAAAATTATACAACTCATGACTTAGAGTTAGGAGCCATAATTTTTTCCCTTAAGATTTGGAGACATTATCTGTACGGAAGTAAGTTTACTGTCTATACAGATCATAAGAGCTTAAGATACATATTTGGGCAAAAATAATTAAACATGAGACAAAGGAGATGGATGGAAATACTAAGCGACTATGACTGTGATATTCAGTATCACGAAGGAAAGGCAAATGTAATTGCAGATGCCTTAAGTAGTAAGTATCAAGAAAAGCAGAGACGAGTTCGTGCTCTTAGATTAAATCTACAATTATCTCTAATGGAGCAACTGAAAAGTATTCAAGGAACAGCAATTAAGGACGATGCTGAAGGGATGAAAGGAATAATAAAGGAATTAGAGCAAGGAGCTGATGGAATTTGGAGATTCCATAAGAAAAGGATTTGGGTACCTAAACAAGGAGATTTAAGATATAAGATTTTAGAGGAAGCTCATAAATCTAGGTACACCATGCACCCAGGAAACAATAAGATGTACCAAGATTTAAGAAATAACTTCTGGTGGATAGGAATGAAAAAGGACATAGTTAGATATGTTTCTAAGTGTTTTACTTGTTCACAAGTTAAGGCAGAACACCAGAAACCTTCAGGTATACTTCAACAACTAGAAATGCCTGTATGGAAATGGAAACTCATAACAATGGACTTTGTTACTAAGTTACCCAAAACCAGAAAAGGTAATGATGCGATTTGGGTAATTGTGGATCGATTAACCAAGTCAGCTCACTTTCTACCCATGAAGGAAACCTTTAGCATGGAAAGGTTAGCTAAGTTGTATGTAGACAAAGTAGTATCCTTACATGGAGTTCCACTCTCCATTGTATCGGATAGGGATAGTCGTTTCACTTCCCACTTCTAGAAAAGTTTCCAGGAAGCTATGGGAACTCGATTAAATTTAAGCACTGCATATCATCCTCAAACAGACGGACAAAGTGAAAGGACGATCCAAACCCTGGAAGACATGCTTAGGGCATGTGTGATCGATTTTGGTGGAAACTGGGATGATCACCTACCTTTAATTGAATTCTCCTATAATAATAGTTATCATTCAAGCATCGAAGCTGCCTCATTCGAAGCACTATATGGACGAAAATGCAGAACCCCAGTTTGTTGGGTAGAAATAGGAGAAAGTCAATTATCAGGTCCGGAGATTATACAAGAAACTACCGACAAGATCACTCAAATCAAGGAAAGACTAAAAACGGCTCGAGATCACCAGAAAAGCTATGCAGACAATAGGCGTAAGCCGTTGGAGTTTCAAGTTGGAGACAAGTACTATTAAAGGTCTCTCCTTGGAAAGGAGTAGTTCAATTTGGTAAGAAAAGAAAGTTAAGTCCAAGGTACGTAGGACCCTTTCCAGTAATCCAACGTATAGGACCAGTTGCCTATCGCTTACAACTACCAGAAGAGCTAGCTGGAGTACATGATGTATTTCATGTATCCAATCTTAAGAAATGTCTATCTGAAGAGTCCCTGGAAGTGCCTCTTCAAGATATAGAGGTAAATAAAAAACTAAAATTTGTTGAGAAGCCATTACAAATAGAAGATAGAAAGATCAAGTTTCTCAAGCACAAGAGGCTAGTGCTGGTCAAAGTCAAGTGGGATTCAAGGAGAGGACCTGAATACACTTGGGAGCTGGAATCAGAGATGAAGCAAAAGTATCCTGACTTATTTCAGTAAATCTCGAGGACGAGATTTTTATTAAAGGTGGGGAGGATGTAACAACTCTCACCAAAACTATTATTTATTATTATATTTGGTTCAATAGGAAACCCTAATTAAAACTCCCAAGTGATCCTGCATAAACCCTAAAATTTTCAGAACAATCGAAAACAGGATCAGGGCCCCTAAAACTCAGGGGGGGGGGGGTAAACCCTAGTTGATATTATCTTGACAGTTTTACGTGTAAATTGAAATTGAGCAAGCGACCAACTCACCTGAGCTACTGGGACACGGGGCTACCCTATGCTAGGGTGACACCCCTCGCGCCACGCGACAGCCCCTCGCGCCACGCGAGGGGGCTATTTTTCAGGTATAAATATAGGGGTGTGGCACTTGAGTTTCTGCATTCGTTCGACGTTAAAATTCAATTCGTACGTTGAGCTATAATCTGTTTACTACAAAACACACACATAGCACGAATTATGCTCAATTCGTACGTTGAGCTATAATCTGTTTACTACAAAACACACACATAGCACGAATTATGCCGCTATAACAGGGTAATAACTCGATATCTACTATGATTCAATGTCCGATCGATTAAAACTATCCAATGGATGTTTAAGTGTTGCCCACATTAGGGTTATGCTTTGTCATTCATCGTGAATTCGATGGATGTTTAAGTATCGCGCTTTGTCATTCGTTGTGAGGGTTTAATCTCGTGAGTTATCGTAAATGTTGTATTAGTTACTAACCTAATAAATGATTAAGAAAACCCATCTTTCCCCCTCTCTCTCCCTCTCAAAACTCACTCTCCTTCCCTTAACTCTCTCTCTCTCTCTCTCCATCTCTACAAACTCTCTCTCTACAATCTGGGGACCACTGCCATAGCACCACCGCCCAAAGCTCCTCCGCCATCGCACCGGCGCCCATAGCTCCCCCGCCACCACCGCATCACATCATTATAGCCCATAAATCCTCCACTGTCGTCGAAACCCTAAAAGTCGCTGACGTCATCGTCGTTCGTTCCACAAATCAAGATCCAAAGGCCTGAAATGCCTCTCATCTTCATAGAGTTTCTCTTGAAACGTCGTTCATCCATATCCAAATCTAGAAGCCTAAAATGACTTTCACCCAGATCGAGAATCCAGAAGCCTGAAATGGTGTTCTGTCACACCCCAACCGATGGTGGAAACATCGGGGCGCGACATTGAGCGAAATAGATTATCCAGGAGAATCCATAACAACTATAATTACCAAATATTTAACGTCATGTCCCATACCATAACATATAAAGTAAAATAGTTATTACAGACATAGGTCTCAAAGACAAATAATTGTTCCGGCAACTCAGATTTTATTTAGTTTGTTTCTAGACTCCCCTAGTTTGATTCCACGAAAGCAAGTCATAGCATAGCATCCTAAACACATGTCACATACGTTAAAATAAAGTCAATACACATAGTGTAAAGGTGAGCATACAAGTTTAATAGCATATAGTATAGCGAAAATGATTTATGCATAACCAACATGTATCACGTAGGGTGCGAATCTAGTAAGTTATCGACAATGATACTATCAATACCTATGACTGCGAGTTGTAGAGTGCGCAACACATGTTCGCCACTGCGAACACGTGAAGTAATAACTTTAACAACCCCTGTACCAACAGGTGCTGAGTCCAAACTAAAGTGCTATCGTTGCTAAGGCAGGCAGACAACAATCAATGTGTAAACATAACATACAAGCATTCATCGAGTCACGTATAACATGCGAGAGCGGTTAGCGTATAATAGTGTTGCGTTGTGTGTTGATGTGATTTAGTATAGGTAACGTATGTAACACCCAAAAGTGCATAAAGCAAAAAGGGATCGAGTATACTCACTGAGCGTGTTAAGTAAACAAACACAATCTTGGATTGAAGGGAGCGCCTGAAAGGTTAGCCTGATCAGAGAACGATAGTGTAAGCATTGAACAGTGCGTTAAACAGTGCATCGAGGAGATAAGTGAGTGGACAGTGGTCCGATCAGATGACCGTCCGGACGGATGACCATTCGGTCGGATGGGTCATTCGATGGGTTGAGTGTGTTTGTGAAATGTTTGAACTTTGAAGTTTTGGTTGTAGCATTTTGAAAAGTGAGAAATATCTCTATATCTCAGGTCATCCGGTCGGATGATGGTTCGAGTGGAAACTGATATTCTTTGGAGTTTTGAAAATTGTGTAAGTGTTGAATATTACAATCACCTGGTCGAATAGCCGTTCGATCGGAGGGTGACCCGATCGGATGGCTATTCGGGTGAGCAACTGTTTGGGTTGAAAACTTCGTAAAATTAGTTAAGTTGAAATGTTTTACGGTTAAACAAAGATGGTATGACGGCGTGTCAAACAACGAAAATAACACCAAGTTTAGCTCAGTTGATCGGATAGGAATCACCCCATTCGATCAGACTCAACTATTCAAGGTGAAGTTTCATGTTCAACCCGTGAATCGGTCGTCTATTCGATAGTAATCTATTCTCAGTCCGGTTCTCTACCAGAGAATAAGTAGAACACCAGAATGAGTCTGGATTCCATCGGTTCTCGAGTAGAAGTGAAAAATGTTGAAGAAAAGTTTGATACACTTGTTAAATGTTTAGATTTAGATTGGATCAGTGTAAAATCATTTAGAAATCTATTAGATTCGACCCATTCTTGCTGAGATGAGGTCACTCTCCGGTGTTCATATGAACCCGTGATGACGTCACCCTAGAACAGCCCCAAATCAGGCGATTTCATGGTTAAAATGTAAGATTTGATGGTGAAAATGATGTGAAAGTGTGTAATGAACGTGAAAGTACAAGATTCAGAGTGAAAACTTACAAGAATCATGAGAAATCGAGAGAAAAGGGCTTGAGAGGGCGCTGGTCGAACGGAGCTGTCACATCAATGAATAGTTGATGTGACCTGTGGGGTATTTATAGGTGAGGGTGAGAAAGCCGGTGGAATGTGATGTACGGGTCGGATAGCCGTTCGATCGGATGGCCATCCGGTCGGATGGTCATCCAGTCGGATGGCCATTCGTCCGGTTGGTCGTTCGGTCGGATGGCTTGTGCGGGTTAGTTTTCCAACTTCCGTTTCGTGTGTTGTATGTTGTGTTTAAGCGAGTTGCGAGTAAGCGATGCGATAGTATTACACATTAGTTACACAAATAACATAATCAACCTAACAATCATAAAAGTGATCTGCATTTCGGGTCTGCGATGCGATAG
Organism: Helianthus tuberosus; assembly: GCA_030545235.1. Taxonomy (NCBI): domain Eukaryota; kingdom Viridiplantae; phylum Streptophyta; class Magnoliopsida; order Asterales; family Asteraceae; genus Helianthus; species Helianthus tuberosus. The sequence continues at coordinate 15,253 of JARYGA010016018.1, forward strand.
AGTTGCGATTGCGTTTGCGATTAACATTCCAAAACATATATATAAGGCACACACAAGTAACACATAATAATACACACACATAGAACAATAACTATAACAACGATTCGAATTGCGATGCGATAGTGATGTGATAGCGTTAGTAGAATAGCGTTTAGTTACGTTTATCGCGTTGTTACTTCACATATAAATAAATCGTATTTTAAATAGCATTAATTAACACATATCGATTATCGAGTCTGCGAGTACAAGCAATAATTAGGCAAGGAATGACATATCTGAATAACAACCTGACGTTGACCTTGACTTTGACTTGTACTTTGACCTGTACTTTGACTTTGACTTTGAAAAGTCGGGTTGTTACACGTTCATCCAGATCTAGAAGCCTAAAATGACGTTCAACAAATTGTGACAAACTGCATTTGTCTTGTTTGACACGTTGTTCATCTTCATAGAATGTCTCACTTTCCTCTTCGCCGATGTCTGAAACGGCGTCGGTTGGGACATCATCCATGAAAAATGCTTGTAATATAGTAGCAGCTTTTTCCCGAATCTCTGATGTGTGTAAAATGCAACATATAAATTACATCAAATAAGGCATAAAACTAACCCTTTTTTAGTACTAATATTGGAAAAAGAGTGTTTTTGTCTTCCTTTTGTATTTTCAGGATTAAATGAGCTCAAAAACGCAAAAGAAGCAAAAAGACAGCTAAATCCAACATAAATACAAGAAAAGGAACATTAGTGGATTGCCCGAACCCTCAACGGCACCTTCCAAAGCAAAATAGAGAAAACAGAAGGCTGAACACGCCCCGTGCTCAGCCAGCACGGGGCCGTGCCCAAGAAGCAGCAGAAAAGACAAATCTATAGAAGCTTCTATTGCCCACCACGGGCCGTGCTCAGCGGACACGGGGGGCGTGCCGAAAGTACTGCAGGCGCATTAATTGTAATTGCGAATTACAATTAATGAAGAGGGAGAGTGTCAGACGGGCACGGGGCCGTGCCCAGCGAACACGGGGCCGTGCCCAGGCTTCTGTTCAGCCTATAAATAGGAGTGCTTGGTTTCATTGCAACTCATCCCTTGGCACACCACCTCTCTCACACTTCATCCACCACCCACCACCATCACAACACCATCATCCACCACCATCATCCATTGTCCATCATAGAGTGTGTGAGTCGTCTCGGGATCCAAGATTGATCGTAAGAGTTCTTGACAATCAAGGCCATGTTTGCCTAAGTCTCTTACATCACTTGGTGAAGACAAAGTGTCTAGTATAATACTTTTTATTTCTAATCTTTTGCACTTTTTATTTGGTTTTGTATTAATGACTTTAATAACTAGTTACTTATGTTGAAGGTGATCTTTCCTTATCGTTTGTCCGTGGTGTCTTGGCATTATTTTACTGTCTATATAAAATAAAGGATTTTCACCATTCATATCTCCACGGTCTATATGGAGGTATGTTGGCTACCTGGTAGGGGGTTAAGGGAACGGTTTGGTAAAGGTCTTGCCATTGTTTAGCGTTTAGAGGTCCTGCAATGGACCTGGGTCAAATTTAGTAGGACCTCCTTCAATACTTCACGGTATTGGATGGCGGGGGTCCAAACTCTTTGATCCCCTCATAAGTTAACTACTATTAATACTATAACCCGGCTATTTAGGACTGTATCCCTGCTGACTCAGACTACTTAGTCGAGGGTAACGTCACCGCCAAAAGCGGGGCCTACCACAATACTGCATTAATAACTTAATTCATTATCTTCCAATAATCCACCCCTTTAGGATTGTATCCCTGCTGACTCAAACTACTGGGGTGAGGGTAACGTCACCTTCAAAAGAGGGGCCTACTACAATAACTAAGATAATCTCTTAATTATGTGCAAAAGTGCGGAAATAATCAAAGGTTATACTAGATACGAGTCGGAACCAAGTGATTCATCTTGTCTATCTGTTTTTATTTTTATTTTTATTTTCAGCATTTTAGTTAGTTTTTATTTTTTTAGTTTAAAAACATTTTTCTAAACTTTTATTTTGGTTAGACGTTGAGGATAAACCGGTACTAAAAGCTCTTGTGTCCTTGGACGACCTCGGTATCTTACCAACGCTATACTACACTCAACGATGGGTGCACTTGCCCATATGTGTGTTTAGTGTTAGTGAAATATCGTGTTTTATAAATTTAAAACTTGGCTAAAATAAGTGTTAAAAAGGGCTTAAAATATACACCTAAAATATACGACACTTCACACGCATCAATCTCCATATATACTTCACTGTAATCTGCACTTTGGGGAAGTATCAAAACATTTGGCATCTCCTGTACCTGAAGTTTGTGATTGGAAAATTAGCATCAAGTAGAACTAGTACTCATTGTATGTAAGCATCTATCATCCAGGTGGGTGGTGATGGTGGGGATTGGTGGTGGCAGGTGGGTAGTGGGTGGTGGTGGGGACGAGTGGTGGTGTTCCGGTAGTTAAAGAAATAGAGTGTCTTGAGATATAGAGAGAGGATTTATTTATTTTATGATTATTTAGTATTTAGGGTAAAATGACCAAAATACCCTCATATGAGGTCCACTTGGTCAAATTTAACCATGAAAACTAACTGAGTTAGGGCTAAAGAACATAACATGCAAGGGTTTGCGAACATCGAGTACATTTTTTGTACTTTTTGACGACAAAGGACACACTTTACAATCTAGTGTTAACATAATGGACGATTTTTGTAATTTACTCTTAAATTATTTATTAATTTGGTATATATAATATTTCAACTATTTTGTAAGGATATATATATATATAGGGAGGAAGGTTAACGTACATTACGGCTTAACGTACATCACGTACGATAGGTAACTACGCACGTTCATTTTAAAATCATGCACGTTATAACTCGAAAATCCAAAATCACGCATGTTGAAACACAATAATCACGCATATTGAAAACATTAATCACGCATGTTATAGAACAAATCACGCACGTTGTTGTACATCAAGTACGTTAAGCCGTAATGTACGATATATTTTTTCTATATATATATATATATATAAGATTAGGTTCAAGAGTGAACACTAGTGTAGTTTGCGAACTAAGTGAACTAATCCAGGCCATACATGTGTGTAGATAAATGGCCAAGATTTGATGATGAAATACACTAGTGTATTTTACGGTTTGATGATGAAATCCTAGCCATCCACGTGTGTAAATCAATGGCTAAGATTTGTTCACTCAGTTCTCAAATACATTAGTGTTCACTCTAGAACTCCACCATATATATATATAGGGTAAGGATATATAGAAAACCACTTTTAGCTAGAAAACCCGGGAAACTCTAAGCTCCCGACATTTTTTTTTTGAAAAAAATAACACATGTAATATACATGTTTTTAAGACTTTTGGGCCAAAAAAAAACAAAAAAGCGCCGAAGGGATTTTTTTTTTAAAAATAAAGAAATTTCAGTATTTTTTGTGTAACACGTGTTACACAGCAAAGTTGCTGAAATTTGTTTATTTAAAAAAAAAAATCCCTTCGGCGCTTTTTTGTTTTTTTGGCCCAAAAGTCTTAAAAACATGTATATTACATGTGTTATTTTTTTCAAAAAAAAAAATTGTTGGGAGCTTAGAGTTTCCCGGGTTTTCTAGCTAAAAGTGGTTTTCTATTTATCTTTAGCCTATATATATATATATATATATATATATATATATATAGGGAGAAGATCATGCGAGAACCACCTCTTATTGTGAGAACCGCGAGAACCAATGAACACACCAAAAATGCCTAAAAATAGCTAAAAATCACACAAAAAAATTTTTTTTTTGAATTTTTTAATATTTTTTAGATTTTAACATAAAAAATATTAAAAAATTCAAAAAAAAAAATTTAGATTTTTTTTTGATTTTTTTAGGTTTTTTGGGGGTTTAGTTTTTAGCATTTTAGCTTGGGGGGGGGGGGGGGGGGTTAGGTTTTTGGGGGGTGGGGGAGGGGGTTTTGGGGGTGGGGGGTGGGGGGTTTAGTTTTTTGGGGGTGGAGGTTAGGTTTTTTTTAGTTTTTTTTAGCTATTTTAGGTTGTGTTCACATTGGTTCTCAAGGTTCTCACAATAAGGGTGGTTCTCGCATGAGCCCCTCCCTATATATATATATACAGGGGACCGCTAAAATGAGAACCACCTCCAGTTATGAGAACCATGAGAACCACTTTCTAGCCTTTAGATCTTTAGGATGGATGGATGAGATTAAAAGTAGTAAAAATTAATATTAAATGGTTTTTGTCTTATTATGTCTTTAATATTATAATCCAAAAGGGTAATTTACTAAAATAACTCTATTTTGTTTTTTTATCTTTATTGTTTTTTATTAGTTTTTTGTTTTATTATATTATTACTTTTTTTAAACATAACTTTTTTATTAAAAACATTTTTAAATTCAGATTTTTTTAAACTTTTTACAATTTAAGTTTTACGTTAAACTTTTTACGTTTTTTTGACGCGCCGTTTTTACGCCGGGTATTTTCAAGCGTCGTTATTTTAACACGCCGTTTTTTTACGCGCCGTTTTTTACGCACCAATTTTTCAACGCCGTTTTTTTACGCGCCGTTTTTTACGAGCCAATTTTTTAACGCCGTTTTTTACGCGCCAATTTTTTACGACCCATTTTACGACCCGTCTTGCGCCCGACTTTTTCACGCGTCGTTTTTCAACGCGCCGTTTTTTAACGCCGTTTTTTCAACGCGTCGTTTTTTCAACGCGCCGTTTTTACGTAAAAAGTTTTAAGTTTTACGTTTTACGCGCCGGTTTTTTACGTTTTACTAGCCGGTTTTTTACGCGCCGTTCTTTTAACGCGCCGTTTTTTACGCGCCTATTTTTTAACGCCGTTTTTTACGCGCCGTTTTTTTTTTAACGCCGTTTTTTACGTCCCGTTTTAACGCGGCGTTTTTTACGTGCCGTTTTTTTTCGCGGCGTTTTTTACGTGCCGTTTTTTTTCGCGGCGTTTTTTACGTCCCGTTTTAACGCGGCGTTTTTTACGTCCCGTTTTACGTTAAAAAGTTTACGTTTCACGTTAAAAAGTTTACGTTTTACGTTAAAAAGTTTACGTTTTATGTTTTTACGTTTTACGTTAAAATATTTACGTTTTACGTTAAAATATTTACGTTTTACTTTAAAAACTTTACATTTTTACATTAAAACGTTTACGTTTTACGTTAAAAGTTTACGTTTTACGTTAAAAGTTTACATTTGACGTTAAAAAATTTATGTTTTACGTATTACGTTAATTTTTTTAATCTTTTTACGTTTTACGTTAAACTTTATTAGGTTTTACGTTTTAAACTTTTTACGTACAACTTTTTACGTTTTACGAAAAACTTTTTACGTTTTACGTTTTACGAAAAACTTTTTACGTTTTACGTTTTTACGTAAAACTTTTTACGTTTTACTTTAAAACTTTTTTACGTTTTACGTTTTAACGTAAAACTTTTTACGTTTTACGTTTTACTTTAAGACTTTTTTACCTTTTACGTTATTTTTTTTAATCTTTTTACGTTTTACGCTAAAATTTTTACGTTTTACGTTAAAATTTTTACGTTTTACGTTAATCTTTTTTACATTTTACGTTTTTTTTTTCACAAAGACTTTTTTACACAAAAACTTGTTTACGCAAGACGAACGCACCCATAAATCGCAAAGTCGGTAGGTGTCTCAGATAGATTTTTATCGTCATCGACTAGAGAAAAGAATATAAAAAACCAACAACAACAAAACAAAAGTGTATCTCGAAAAAAAACGGGGTTTGGCTCAGATTTTTTCCGATAATTAAAAGGCTGCAAATGTGGGGTTGCGGGTTCAAAAACCTACCATCCACCATCGTTGCCGCGCCATCGTCATCAAAAATCTAGTTTTTTTTTGCATCATCGCCACCCATTCCATCATTCAAACATATTCAAACCAGATTCAAACCTGTATCAACTGAGATCAACCCCCGAAACATCAAAAATCGAATCAACCCAGATCAACCCCGGAAACATCAAAAATCGCCAGAAACATCAAGAACACATAATCATAGTTCACTGACTCAAACAAAAATCACTGATCAAAAATCAAACAAGAACAAATCCACATAGTTCATCAGGCAAAAAATCAAGAACCCCCATCAAACAAGAAACATCAAGAACACATAATCATAGTTCACTGATTCAAACAAAAATCACAGATCGAAAATCAAGCAAGAACAACCCCACATAGTTCATCAGGCAAAAAATCACTGATAAAAAATCAAACAAGAACAAACCCACATATCTTACTAGAGAGAGAAACACCGTTCAAAGGCCACCCCCCGCCGCCGGTATCCAACCGCCGCCGTCATCTCCCTCATCTCCGCTCCCACCACAACTCAAGAACAGTAGAACTATACAAATCAACGACATAACACCACAACTCTGCACAACTCCCACCAATCGTCGGAAGTCATGGTAACGGAGATGAATGATACGGGATCGGAAATCGTCGGAAGTCACTCAGGGGGTCATGGGAGACGGTGGGAAAGGGGACGTGCCCGGCGGTCGTCGAGTTCGGCGGTGGTGGTTGCAGGTAAGTTTCGCCGGTTCCAATTCTCTCTCATCAAAGATGAACATGGAAATGGAAATTACAAAATGAGGAAGAAGCTTATAAAACAAAATAACCAGATGAGTTTGAGAGGAGAGAGGAATGAGTTTTCAATAAGGTGGAGAGAGAGAGATCTGACAATCATAAATGAGGAGTGAGGGATGGGAAATGACATTTGGGGTAAAAGACCAATATACCCTTTGAGGTGGCAAAATCTGATTGGTGGGGAGTGGTTCTCATGGTTCTCATAACTGGAGGTGGTTCTCATTCTAGCGGCTCCCTATATATATATATATATATATATATATATATATATATATATATATATAATAGTTATAATTTTGCAAGGGTATATATGTTATTTTTTAAGCTTATCTTATCTTACTTCTTACTATACTAAAAAATAAAAATCTTTTTTAGACACATGTCACTTCCTGGTGATTTCTCACCTTATTTTCCTGGTTATCTTTCATATTAAACAATAATAATTTTAAACAAAATATTAGATAATAATAAATATTTAGATAAGGATAAACGTTTGTTTTTATTGTGATCATATTAAATAATAATTACACTAATAATTATAATAATAATAATAATAATAATAATTTTAAACAAAAAAATTAGATAAGAATATGAACGTTTGTTTTATTATAATCATAGTAAATAATGAGTTTTTTAAAGATATATCTTTTTTTATTAATTATTATATAAGATTACATTTATGAAAAATAAAAAAAAAACAAAGTAAAATGATATAATAATAAATAGTACATCAATATTCATTTTTAAAATATAAATCTTGATTAATATTTGTCTTAACATATGACATTATAACAATGTTTTAAAAATCGGTTTTTAAATCATACCGGGATGGCCTTGAAAATGGTTTAACCGGTAGAACCGGGTTGTACCGGATGGTTCAACCAGATAAACTAGTTAACTCTATAATTTCATAGAGATACATGCGTACATGAATTATATTGACATAACTTATCGATTTTAAATTTTTTCACTAACATACTAAATTATAATATAACTATTATCATGTTCTCTTTCTTTTTCTAGTTTCAAAATATAGTCTTTCACATAACATTGCTTTGCCCGTATAGGCATATATATGTGTGTGTGTGTGTGTGTGTGTGTGGAGAGAGAGAGAGAGAGAGATTCATCGAATTACTTCAAGTCTTTCACTTTTTGACCCATTTGTGGATCCATTTACTCTCAGATTATTTTACTGAAATAAGTAAAACTACCGATGAATATGGAACTGGAATGTCACACCCCTAGAACACCACATGCGGAAACATCGCGGGATGTGTGACGTACCAGGATCCAGCCACTAATCACATTGAACTATAATAAATATTTAAATAAAACATTCCATTCATTTCATAATATAATTCCAAGTCATAAGTTAAAACCAAAGTAAACGTTCAGCGGAAGCATAATGTAAAACGTTATTCCAACTATTTGAAAACAAGAGTTCCAAAGTCAACGAAACATGTATCCAAGAGTCTCGACCCATGACCACGCCAACACTCCCAAATAGCAAGTTCCAACCATGAATCTAACGACCTGCAAGCATGCAGACAAGTGTGTCAGACAACGCTGGTGAGTTCAAAGTTTGTAAACACGTTTTAGTTACCAGATATAAGTATAAAACATTTCAGATATTTGATGTTGTTAATAACTCGATTACCGCCGATGGCTCCAGATTATTTGCCCTATTCCCCAATGCCTCTATAAAAGCAATGGTCAAGACTGGGGTCATTAGTTCACGCCCGTCCTCCCCGGTATGGTGTGAGGGTGCCAAACCTAAATAGCGCTATCAACTAATACCCCGTTGCCTCCCCGGAAATAAATCGGTAGAAGGGACTTAAATGAAAGATATGAGTGTATTAACCGACATCCCAGGTTTAAGATTCCTGTCAAACCCAATTACCCGACATTCCTCCCCGGAACGTTTACCAGATGTCCCTCCCCGGGACGCATGCTTGGAAAAAGAGCAGTGAACTCACCTTAGATTTGCTCGGTATTTTATGTTACCCGTTCCAGTTAGTCAACCAACCCTACCGTGGTTACCAATGAAATCTGTGTCATAATCAATCAAGTCACGTATATCCACAGTTTGCATACATAGCAAAGATCACCGTATATCACATAGCAGTTATTCAATCACATATATGTTAAACTACATAAAACTCTACTGTTTAAAAGGTTCTGTTTGTATGTTCACATTGCAGCATCTCCACGAAGAACCAGTCCTTCGTGGAGTGCTTCCTTGACGAAAAACCCTATGGCGAAGAACAATTCTTCGTTACTCAGGGGTGTGACGAAGTACCATCTGGCGAAGAACTATTTTTCGCCGAGAACGATTGTGACGAATGACCCAAATGGTTTGTCCGATGAAGAATCAAGTTCTTCGTTGAGGCAGTCCTTCGTCGCTGTCTTCACAGACCGTTACACTTCCCTATTTTCAGCCGTAATTATTGCTAACAATTTGACAATTTCCCCAAATCAGATCAAACAACAGATTAAACGATGATCATGCATTCTAGTTACGAGTAATCATCACTCATACAAAACATAACAGTTAATCATCACACATCAACCTTGAATCCTATGCATAATAGTTTACAATTAACATCATTAATCAATAACTTGATCACATGAATTCTAATCGTGTCATAGCAATGTTCATCATTATTATCAAATGCATCAATTAAAGTTCATAGTTATTGATTTCCATACTCATGTTGTCCAAGCCAAAACCATAAGACTCATGCGACACTATTCAATCCAATCATACAATTTGTTGTAATCATCACCGGGCTTTCTATTAACACGTATCCCTAATTACTCCTACAACATATCGCTACACGTGATCACGTATCGAACATAAATCCAATGAACGAAACAAAACACTAACCTTGATTCAAGATAGAACAACAGTGCTTAGGGTAATTAAACCGAGAGGATGATGCTTCGAAGGGGGTTTGCTGCCGTCGTTAGGTTTAGAGGGAGTCTAGGGTTTGCAATTGATCAGTTATGTGACATATATACACGTATGTTCTAAAGGGAGTGGGTTGGGCCTGTATAAGGAACTGGGCCGCTAACCATTCTTCGTCGAAGAACGTGTTCGACGAAATACACTCTTGACGAAACATCTCTTGGCGAAAGACCCATTCTTCGCCGAAGAGTGTTGTGACGAAGGACCCCATTCTTCATCTCCTAGGGTTTTTATCACTCATAAAATAGTGAACATTAAACATTCAACTAATCAATTAACCAACAAATACTCTAATCAATCAAACAAACTACACATGCTATAATATAAAACAAAATGTCAAAACAAGATTGCGAACAAGCGAAGCGTATACAAGGATCTTAAATTCTCGGGTTGTCACATCATCCCCAACTTGAAAGAAATTTCGTCCCGAAATTTGATAAGCAATCCCAAAACAGCAAGGTGTTAGATCAGGATGGATGTGGATTTTCCCAGGTGCCACATTATCCCCAACTTGAAAGAGAATTTCGTCCCGAAATTCACTAGTTTCATTCAAATTGGATTGATCAGTTGGGGAATAGGTGAGGATACTTGAGCTTCATCTGATCCTCGCGTTCCCACGTGAACTCCGGTCCACGTCTTAAGTTCCAGCGAACTCTCACGATGGGGATTCGATTGTGTTTACGGACCTTGACTTCTCGATCCATAATTTCGATAGGTTCCTCGACAAACTGCAACTTGTCGTCGATTTTCAGCTCTTAAAATGGTACCACAAGTGTTTCATCAGACAAACACTTCTTTAGTTGTGACACGTGGAAAACATCATGAACGTTACCCAATTCAGCAGGTAACTCCAGCTTGTAGGCCACTTTACCAATTCGTTCTAGAATTTTGAATGGCCTGACATAACGAGGATTAAGCTTGCCGCGTTTCCCAAACCGTACCACACCCTTCCAGGGTGAGACCTTCAACATAACCCGATCGTCAACTGCGAACTCCAAAGGTTTCCTACGCTTATCGGCGTAGCTTTTCTGACGGTCACGCGCTGCTGCCATACGATTTCTGATCTGAGCGATTTTCTCTGAAGTTTCGAGCACAAGTTCTGGACCTGTGATCTGGCTGTCACCCACTTCAGCCCAATAAAGAGGTGAACGACATTTTCATCCATACAATGCTTCGAACGGAGCTGCCTGGATGCTGGAATGGTAACTGTTGTTGTAAGAAAACTCTATCAAAGGCAAGTGTTTCTCCCAACCCTTGCCAAAATCAATCACGCACGCTCGCAGCATGTCTTCAAGCGTCTGGATGGTTCGTTCACTTTGACCATCCGTCTGCGGGTGATAAGCAGTGCTCATGTCAAGACGCGAGCCGAACGATTTGTGCATCGACTGCCACAAATTTGAAATGAAACGCGGGTCACGATCAGAAATAATAGAGGTTGGCACCCCGTGCCTAGAAACCACCTCCTTCAGATAGACAGCAGCAAGTTGAGAGAACTTATTAGTTTTCTTGATTGCGAGGAAGTGTGCTGATTTCGTGAGACGGTCGACGATCACCCAAATGGTATCATTCCCGTTTTGAGTTTTAGGTAGCCCAGCGACAAAATCCTTGGCAATTTGCTCCCACTTCCACATTGCTATCTCTGGTTGCTGAAGTAGGCCTGAGGGTTTATGATATTCTACCTTGATTTTCGAGCAGGTCAAACACTTACTCATATAAGTCGTGATGTGAGCTTTCATCTTCAGCCACCAATACAAGACTTTGAGGTCCTGATACATCTTATCCGAACCCGGGTGAACATAGTACCGAGACTTGTGTGCTTCGTCCATCACAAGCTCTCTAAGGTTACCAAACAAGGGAATCCATATCCGTTCCATGAAGTAGAGAATGCCATCAGATCTCTCTACAAGTCATTTCTCCATGCCTTACAAGTACTCTGCTTTTATGTTTTCTTCCTTCAACGCTTCAGTCTGAGCCGAACGGATATGATCAGGTAGATTAGAGTGGATAGTGAGCTGCAGAGCACGGACATGCTTGGCTTTCGTTTCCTTCTAACTAAGGGCATCAACTACAACGTTAGCTTTACCTGGGTAATACTTGATGGCACAATCATAATCGTTTAAGAGTTCTACCCAGCGACGCTGTCGCATATTCAATTCCTTCTGGTCGAAGATATGCTGGAGGCTTCTGTGATCGGTGTAGATAGTGCATTTGGTACCGTACAGATAGTGCCTCCAGATTTTCAACGCGAAAACCACGGCCCCCAACTCTAAGTCGTGAGTCGTGTAATTATTCTCATGAACCTTCAACTGTCGAGAAGCGTAAGCTATCACCTTCTCGCGTTGCATCAGCACACAACCGAGACCCTGAATAGAAGCATCACAATATACCACGAAACCTTCTGTACCTTCTGGTAAAGACAAGATCGATGCGCTGTAGATTTTTTGTTTCAAAAACTGGAAAGCATCTTCTTGCTTCGTTCCCCACGAGTATACAACGCCTTTCTGTGTTAAAGAGGTAAGAGGTTGAGCGATCTTCGAGAAGTCTTTGATAAATCTTCGATAATACCCAACAAGACCAAGAAACTGTCGCACCTCTGAAGGAGTCTTCGGTGCCGCCCAATTTCTGATGGCGTCAATCTTATTAGGATCCACGTGTATCCCCGATTCATTCACAATGTGGCCAAGGAAGTGTACCTCTCGAATCTAGAAGTCACACTTAGAGAATTTCGCGTAGAGCTGCTCCTTCCTCAGCAGCTCCAAGATAAGACGCAGGTGTCGCTCGTGATCCTCCTTGCTCTTGGAGTAGATCAGAATGTCATCGATGAACACGATAACGAAATTGTCAAGATACGGCTTGCACACATGGTTCATGAGATCCATGAAGACCGTTGGTGCTTTCGTCAACCCAAACGACATAACCAGAAACTCATAATGGCCATACCACATTCGAAAAGTTGTTTTTGGTACATCCTCCTCTCGGAATCTCATCTGATGATAGCCCGATCTTAAATCGATCTTTGAGTAAAAACTTGACTCTTGCAACTGGTCAAACAGATCGTCGATGCGTGGCAGAGGATAACGGTTCTTGACAGTCAGCTTGTTGAGTTCCAGATAATCAATACACATACGAAAGGACCCGTCTTTCTTCTTCACAAACAGAACTGGGGCCCCCTAAGGCGAATAACTGGGTTAGATAAAACCTCTATCCAATAATTCCTGAAGTTGGTTAGACAGCTCTTGCAACTCCCCAGGTGCAAGACGATAAGGAGCACGAGCAATCGGAGCCGCTCCCGGTGTAAGATCGATCTGAAATTCCATTTGACGGTGAGGAGGTAAACCAAGAAGTTCCTCAGGAAACACACCGAAAAATTCACAAACAACTGCCAGGTCTTCGATCTTCCTTTCTTTAGGATGAGAATCTGTAACCAGTGCTAAAATAGCAGGATGCCCCTTCCGTAGACACTTCTGAGCCTTCATAGCTGTGATGATACCAACCATCGCACCACTGCGATGCCCTTGAACCGATAGAGATTCTCCACTGGGGAGAGGAATACGTACGATTTTCTTTTTGCAAAGGATGTCAGCACGGTGCTTGGACAACCAATCCATACCCACCACTACGTCAAAACTACCGAGGGTAACATGAAAGAGGTCAATGTCAAACACTTGACCCACAAGATCTAATTTACACCCAAAAAGGACATGTGAAGCTTCAATCATCTTACCATCTACTAATTCTACTACATGCTTTGCTTCTAGAGGTGTTGGAGTCAACCCTAATCGCTGACTGAACTCTAAGGACACATAACTCCAATCGACACCAGAATCAAATAACATAGAAGCAAAGAGATTGTTCACAGAAAACATACCTGTCACGACATTGCCGTCGTTCCTAGCATCACCAGCACCAATCGTAAACACCCTTCCACGAGCACCATTGCCTCCATTGTTGTCGTTGTTGTTTCCAGCGTTGTTATTATTATTCTGACGGTTGTTGTTGTCGTTGGCATTCTGATTCAGCTGAGGGCAATCCCGTTTAATGTGGCCCTCGTCACCACACTGGAAGCACCCCTTCCTAAAGCCTTGGTTCTGATGGGGCTGCTGCCTTTGCTGTTGTTGAAGCTGCGGATTCTGCTGCTGATTTTGCTGCTGCTTCTTTGGGTACGGAGCTCTACAGTCTTTTGCCATATGGCCCACCTTATCGCACCTATAGCAAGCCCGGACACACGGTCCATGATAATGATACCCACACTTGTTGCACGTTGGCTTCCTACCAACGTAGGAGCCTTGGCTCTGATTGCTGCCCTGGCCTTGGTTAACTGAAGACGATTGACTGAAACTACGGTTATTGCTGTTGTCGGCCCTATTCTGTGATTGACTTGCACTGGTTGCTTTGTCTGCATTATTCCATTTACGCTTGTTGTCACTAGCAGGTGTGGTAGCTGTAGCAGCAGGGGTAGTAGCAGAAACAAGGGCCGGTAGCGAACCACGCTTGACCTCGTGGTCAGTAATCTTGTGTGCCAAACGGATGATCTGAGGCAGGTTGTTAAGATTTACAGCAGTGACCAAACTTTTTACTGATGGTGCTAGGCCCTTGATGTACAGTTCAATTCTTCGAGGTGGGGGTCGAGATAAGTTAGGGAATATGTTTGCTAACTCATGTGACCTCTTCGTGTATGCTTCAATTTCGGACCCTTCCATCTTCAGATTGTAGTACTCGTTCTCGAGCTTCTGAATCTCGTCACGAGGACAGTACTCCTCCCGCATCAACTCCTTGAAATCATCCCAAGTAGTTGCATTAGCCATCTCGATGCCCAACATTTGCACCTGGGCATTCCACCAAGTTAAGGCACCGTCCTCCAAAGTGCCTGTAGCATACTTCACCCGGTCCCCCACGGGACAGTTACACATAGCAAACACTGACTCAGCTTTTTCAAACCATCGAAGTAGCCCCACAGCTCCTTCAGTCCCACTGAATGTCTGTGGCTTACAATCCATGAACATCTTAAACGTACAAGTAGGCGGACTGTTTTGATTCTGATGAGCTTGTTGACCTAAGGACGAAAGGAAATAATGTACACATGTAAGAGTTGAGTTCGCGGCACATGAATAAGGAGTATTTGGAACATATCGTACCAGCTTGGTAGGCTGCCAAAGCCTCAGCCACACGTGTGTTTATCAGATTTGTCAGTTCGGCCTGTGTCATCGCAATATGACCACGCCCATGGCCTCGTCCGCTCATGATTCTATATAAGAAAAGGGAACTGGTTAAGAGTCGAGATAAGGTAGGAGTCAAACCTCACGATGACTTCTACAGACTACTAAGTTTACATCGAATAACATAGCGGAACCCTTTTCACACTCGTTAAGGCTCACTGGGACTCACATGCACCCCACATTATTATTATTATGTGTGCACCCATAATAACAATGCAATTTGCATGTTTATCTCAGCTCATCCCAACTCGCGCTAAATGGTTCCTCAAATTCGAATAGCAAGACAGATGGCATCACAAAACATGAATCATGATAGTCTAACGGAATATCATACGGTGACTCTATCAGCCACTTATCACAGGCAAGTAACACATGAATTCAGTCTGTAGTGCTAAGCGTGCAATCACATGCACCATCATACATGAATGTATACTAGATATACTCTGCGATAAGTAAACGAGATACGGACCTTGCAATATGGAGTTGGGTGTCAAGGTCGATTTTCGAAGCTGTTCGGTTATAGTCTGGTTTTTTATAAAAACGTTTTAAAACCTAGTTCACTATAACCAGTGGCTCTGATACCAAACTGTCACACCCCCAGAACACTACATGCGGAAACACCGCGGGATGTGTGACGTACCAGGATCCAGGCACTAATCACGTTGAACTATAATAAATATTTAAATAAAACATTCCATTCATTTCATAATATAATTCCAAGTCATAAGTTAAAACCAAAGTAAACGTTCAGCGGAAGCATAATGTAAAACGTTATTCCAACTGTTTGAAAACAAGAGTTCCAAAGTCAACGAAACATGTATCCAAGAGTCTCGACCCATGACCACTCCAGCACTCCTAGATAGCAAGTTCCAACCATGAATCTAACGACCTGCAAGCATGCAGACAAGTGTGTCAGGCAACGCTGGTGAGTTCAAAGTTTGTTAACACGTTTTAGTTACCAGATATAAGTATAAAACATTTCAAAGATTTGATGTTGTTAATAACTCGATTACCGCCGATGGCTCCAGATTATTTGCCCTATTCCCCAATGCCTCTATCAAAGCAATGGTCAAGACTGGGATCATTAGTTCACGCACGTCCTCCCCGGTACGGTGTGAGGGTGCCAAACCTAAATAGCGCTATCAACTAATACCCCGTTGCCTCCCCGCCAACAAATCGGTATAAGGGACTTAAATGATAGATATGAGTGTATTAACCGACATCCCAGGTTTAGCATTCCAGTCCAACCCAATTACCCGACATTCCTCCCCGGAACGTTTACCAGATGTCCCTCCCCGGGACGCATGCTTGGAAAAAGAGCAGTGAACTCACCTTAGATTTGCTCGGTATTTTATGTTACCCGTTCCAGTTAGTCAACCAACCCTACCGTGGTTACCAATGAAATCAGTTTCATAATCAATCAAGTCACGTATATCCACAGTTTGCATACATAGCAAAGATCACCGTATATCACATAGCAGTTATTCAATCACATACATGTCATAAACTACATAAAACTCTACTGTTTAAAAGGTTCTGTTTGTATGTTCACATTGCAGCATCTCCACGAAGAACCAGTCCTTCGTGGAGTGCTTCCTTGACGAAAAACCTTGTGGCGAAGAACAATTCTTCGTTACTCAGGGGTGTGACGAAGTACCATCTGGCGAAGAACTATTTTTCACCGAGAACGATTGTGACGAATGACCCAGATGGTTTGTCCGACGAAGAATCAAGTTCTTCATCGAGCCATGTTCATCGTCGAGGTAGTCCTTCGTCGCTGTCTTCACAGACCGTTACACTTCCCTATTTTCAGCCGTAATTATTGCTAACAATTTGACAGTTTCCCCAAATCAGATCAAACAACAGATTAAACGATGATCATGCATTCTAGTTACGAGTAATCATCACTCATACAAAACGTAACAGTTAATCATCACAGATCAACCTTGAATCCTATGCATAACAGTTTACAATTAACATCATTAATCAATAACTTGATCACATGAATTCTAATAGTGTCATAGCAATGTTCATCATTATTATCAAATGCATCAATTAAAGTTCATAGTTATTGATTTCCATACTCATGTTGTCCAAGCCAAAACCATAAGACTCATGCGACACTATTATATCCAATCATACAGTTTGTTGTAATCATCACCGGGCTTTCTATTAACACGCATCCCTAATTACTCATACAACATATCGCTACACGTGATCACGTATCGAACATAAATCCAATGAACGAAACAAAACTGTAACAACTCTCATTAAAATTACCATTTCTTATCTTATATTGTCCAATAGGAAACCCTAATTAAGACACCCAAGTAATATTGCATGACCCCTAAAATTTTCAGAACCGTTGAAATCAGGATCAGGGCCCTTAAAACTCAAGGGGGGTATTCCCTAATTATGTTTATCCACTCAAAACTGTTATAAAACACGTATTTTTGAAAAATTCCGACTCACCAAGGCTATACAAGACAGGAGGCTACCCTAGGCTAGGGGGGTATGCCCCGCGACTCGCGACAGGGATGGGAGAACCCTTCACGACACGCGGGAGGTCCAATTTTGGGCTATAAATCCAGAGGCTTGGGACTTGATTTGTTTGCATATTTTGACGAAAAATTTCTTTACGTACGTTAAGTTATACGCTTTTTCATTCAAAAACACACACTGTCCTGAACCTCTGCTGCGATAACAGGGTAATAACTCGATCGCTGCTACGATTCAATGTCCGATCGATTGAAACTATCCAATGGATGTTTAAGTGCTGCCCACATTAGGGCCATACTTTGTCATTCGTCGTGAATTCGATGGATGTTTAAGTATTGCACTTTGTCATTCGTTGTGAGGGTTTTATCTCGTTAGTTATCGTAAATGTTGTATTAGTTACTAACCTAGTTCGTGTGCATTGTTTTTTAAATTAGGTTACAAGGCTAATCAGTAGGCTAAATTCTGCCCGTTTAAATCTGCAATGTGAGTCATTCTCTTTTATCAAAAGTATTTTACAATACTCCAATTATTTCCAAAGGTTATAATTACAGGGATTAAGTCGTGGTTATCTTGAATCACTGGCTAGTGGGGTATTGTGCACATTACTAATTTCTCAAGGTTAGGCTAATAAATCCTAACAGTGATAATCATCACTACTTGGGGAAATAGACCCAATAGTGGTATGACCATCGTCACCAGGAGGTGACACGGCGCCAGATAAAAATAAGATAAAAGCCATTGTAATCGCTCTTATGCTGTAATTTATAACTATGTGTCGTTTTATCAAATTTGAATGACTCGCCAGTATTTCCCCGCTGGTAAAATATTTTCAAAACATGTTTCAGGTGACTACTGTGAACCAAGGAAAAGTGCTACGGAGCACTAACAAAGCTTGAAGTAGTGGCTCAATTAAATAAACAAACATGCTTTGTAAACCAGGGAATTTCCTAGTGAAATTCCTCTATTGTAACAGATCCTATTAAATCTTTCGCTGATAACTCAATTAATGAATACCACGGGTTTCTGTCCCATGGCTCCTGGACCGGGTCAAACCGGGATGGGGGCCGTGACAGAAAAATGTGGTATCAGAGCCACTAATTTAAGCCAATTAAGTATTTAAAAATACTTAATTTTACTAATTGTCATCTTGTGATTATGTGTTTTGTTAACTGACTACTTGTTAGTTACAGTATGGGTAAGCAAAGACTTTCGGACATCTATCGTCAATTAGATAGTTCACCGAAAGATAAGGGAACTTCATCCCAATCAAATTCCTCAAGATACTCAGCAGAAATTGAGGAAGGAATATTTGTTCGTAAGACACAGTTTGAGAAACCACTTACCCCTAATAAAAGAAGTTGGATTATTAAAAAAATTCAAGAGAAAATAAAGAAGTCACAACCAAAAGGAGTGATGAGTAATAAGGAAACTCAGGAAATAGGCTATAACCCACCATGGGAAGATGAGTTAGACGAACAATGGGCAGATCTCTATATGTTAGCCACTACAACGGTAAATGCTAACCTATAGTTAAATCGCCAAACCAGTACCAGTATCCATATCATCTATAAGCCAGAAACTTTGTCCATTAAATAAACAACTTAGTAAGAAAAGATAGACTAAAATAAATTATCCCTAGTATATTACAAGTTGTAATTTGTAATAGATATATTAAATTTGCAATATTTTATTTTAATAAATCCGTTTGTATAATTACTTAAATTTTCTGATCGCCTTTATGTGATTATGTGAAAATATTTAACCTAGACTTTTGTGTGTTTTTTTTCATATCTGCTAAACAGTATGAATGAGTTGTCTGAAGCTCTTCAGAATCTCAATCTCTATTATGTTAATGTGGAAGTTTCCAAAGATTTTACTGGTTATTGTGCTGACGTTGAGGAACATATGGAATTTCAATCCCAGCCACCGGAAAAACCCAAGCCAAAGAAGAGGAGAAGAATTATGGGCTGGAGACGTGTGCGCAGAAGAAAACCAGTAACTCGGAAAGTTGCCAAGACGGAGGATCCAATAGATAAAGGAAAAGGAATAGAGGTTGGATAAAGCTCTAAGCAAGCCGAGGAAAGGCCGTTGCAGGAAGAGCTAGATTGCATACTGGCAAGTTGTGATATCCTTAAGCCTGTCAATGAAAACCTTTTCAGTTATCCTGCCGAAACCCAGCTTCCAGTAAACTTGGAACTAGTCATCCCAGAACCCCATGTCAATACCCGACCTCTAGGAGAAATGGAAGAATGGTGGTCCAACGACTGGCAGTTTCAGAACCTTCTCAATAATCCCTATACCTTTTTCCCTCAGTTCGACCCAGAGCCTGCACCAAACCCGCCAATGAGCAATGAGAATTTGGCTGAACTCCGCCATTTTTGTCACACCCCTTTCTGCGGCGGAAGCACGAGGTGTGATCATGAAAGGTTCTCAATGCATACGAATGGTAAACATACTACATGCTTGTAAAAATAACCACAATGCCAAACATTACGTATTGAAAACATGATTTAAGTGTTTACATCACAAGGCAGCATTTTGTCTGAAAAGTTTACAACTTTATTCAACGATAAACATAAACAACATCCAAGAGCATGAGTAAGACCGCACGCACATCCACCCTAGTTACCTGAAATACATGTGAGTTTTTGGAAAAATGTCAACATAATGTTGGTGTGAATTCATGCAGTATTTGTATTTCACGTTTGTATACTTTGTATGAAAACATGGTATGTATTTCGTATAAATCACGTATTTCTGTATCTCATGTAAGTCAAGTATGTCTGTATCTTGTACAACTTAAGTATTCCTGTATAAATCAAGTAATCTTGTATGTATTAAGGTTGTTAATGGGTTGCAAGGCCATTAACATGTGGCACGACATAAGAAGCAACCAAACCTTAGGCATTTTTCTAGTTGGCATAGCACAGCTTGGTACTCGTTCTCACCAAGAGTGTGGCTGCCCGACACCCGTTAGATCTAACCTTTTGTTTTGCGGTCTAGGTATATTGTCGATTAATGGTGCTTATGGTACCCTATTCGTGACATAATTTCTCGTATCATGTATCATTTCTTGTATCATTTCCCGTATCATTTCTCAAAACGCATCATACTTGGTACTCGTTCTCACCAAGAGTGCTTATTGTTTTTGTATTCATCATACCATTTGTAAACATTGCAATATTTGTAACATATATTTCACCCCCGAAGTTATAAAACTGAAAACAGTTAAAAGAAAAGGGGGAGCATGAACTCACAACTTTGCGTTCCTTGCATCGTAAACTTCACCGGATTTGCTTAATTAACGTCGTGACCTATACGTGTTTTCTTA
>JARYGA010016019.1:0-33559 GCA_030545235.1 Helianthus tuberosus
ATATTTTGATCGTTTTACAACTTTAGTCCTTCAAACCCAATCTTCCGCATGATTAGGGTTTAGGACACGTGTCTTCACATAATTGGACACGTTTTTACGTGGTGTTACATATAGCCTTATTTGTATTACCTCCAAGTATCATCTAGAGTCTCTAGAATGTCACTTTTCTTGAGTGGCAAGAACATATTAGGTTAAACCTAATTTTTAATCTCGATAGGGTTGATTACGACTTTTGCTAAACACTAGAATCACATATTGTAGTGTTTATAGTTCTATATAGATTGCCTTGAAGTGTCCTCTAGAGTAACTTGAATGTCTCCATCCTAGAGCGGCAAGAAGATATTAGGTTAACCCTAATTTTCAATTTAGATAGGTTGATTCGTGACTTTTAACAAAAATATATTGCATGACTCTGAAAGATTCCAGTCATGTACCCTTCGGTTGAAACATAAAGGACACAATATTATGTTATGAAATCTAATTCGAGATATGACGCAATCAAATTACAAATTCAATGCTAAAGGAATTACAAGTGAAAATGAAGTCGAGCTTGACCTCGTCTAAGCTCGAGCTTCCTTCATTTAACTTAATAGCGCTCGAGCTTAAACTTAATTTTTTCCGATCTATATTTCTTAAATTACAATTGTCGCATCAGGATCCGGTTACAGTAATACCCCACTCTTAACAAAGCTAAATTGATTTTGGAAGTCCACACAAGGACTTTTGAATATTAAAAAGAAGTCAACGAAAAGTCATTTTTATCATCGATTTATAATTTTCACTTAAATCTTTTCTTAAATTTCTGTAAAGAGTAAAATGGCAAAACCGTCCCTAAGGTTTGGTTACTTTTGCCACTTTAGTGCACATATGAAACTTTTTTGTAACTGGATCCCTGCGGTTTCCTTTTTGTTTTTAAGTTTATTGTAGGACCGGTTTTGACTCCGAAACAATTGCAAAACGAACGTGAAACGTGCGGAAACCGTACACGAACGCGACCTAATACACGTGACGTAATATAAACGTGATTCTTTGATAAATCTGAAATCGTACAAGAACCGTGAATCACCTAGAGCACTTTCTCTCTCTACTTTCTCTCTCTAAGCACCACGCTCCAAACTTTCTAAAAAATTTACAAATGATTTAGCTTGAATGCTATTTATAGTGATGTTGATTTAGCTTGAAATGACACATGCCACTTTCAAGGGAAATCAACATGTTGATTTAGCTTGAAACTGTCATGTGACACTTTCAAGGTAAATCACCACTTTCAAGCTAAATTACCTTAAACATACTCTAAAACCTCCTATACTCTCGTATAACAAGATCTAATCTAACAATTCAAATCCTAAACTCGATACAAGACGAAGTCAATAGATATAGTGCACTAACAGACTCCCCCTTGGATATTGACGAAGTCTTCAGTGTCCAATCTTTATCATGACACCTCTTCAGTCTTGATCAGTCTTCAAACTCTATCCGAATTGTAACACTGTAAGCATCCTTCAATCTCTATCTACTTTCCATCAGCTTCAGGCTCCCCCTTTCATCAAGCTTTCGTGCTTTGGGATCAACACCTAGCTTTCCATCTACAAGCTCCCCCTTGCTTTGAGCTCGTCTTCAGACTCCCCCTTAGACTCAGCTTCCGGGATCGTAGTCTGGAATCTCATCTGCAATCACTCAAACATTTATAAGTAACAGCATTTCAAATTTCAGCTATCCAGGAATTGTATCCTGGCTCACTCAAACATTCTAAACAAACAATTTACATGAATTTGGCAGTTTCATCGAATCGAATCGGAAACTAGCTCTATAACAGTATAAGCATCCAAATCCCCCACAGTTAATCATCCAAGTCCAAATTAATGACCTTGGAGATATCACAAACTGTTTTTGATTTTTGATTTTTAAAACGTCAAGTTTCAAATTAATGAACTTGTTTTATTTTCAGAAACACGATCAGCTTACTTAAATTTTGAAACTCAGCACTCAGACATTGGTTGTCGAAAAATAAAGCAGAATCAAAAATCTTTTTGTATTTTCTGAAAACATAAAGCAGTAAAGATATATGTACAAACATATTTACAAACAATATTTTTGTTTTGAGTATGCGTCAGAGGATCATATCAGTTTATGACAAATTACAAGTACCGTTGAGCTTAATTTCACTTTAAGAATTAAACAATTCACTTAGATTGTCGATATACTTGTCCACTTAAATTTTCATACAAATTTCAACTGATTCAGGATACGAATTATATATTTTAAGAACTTAAACCCATTCATGTGTCCCACCTCTTGAATATACTCCCGTATCCAGATCCCAATATTCAGTCTTACAGGCAATTATAACACAAATGATATCTGTAAGGGGTTAATAAATTATGAAAAATCATGAGAGCTCAGGTCAGAACCATCGTTCAGCAGAGAGATCATGACTCAACTTGTGGGTGTGTCCCCTTTAGAGGATCTTTTTTACAACAGCATTGCCAAGCAATTTTATTGTCTTATCATATATGCTGAGGGTGATGCTGTGTTTCAAGCATTGCGGAAAGTATTATTCGAGGACTAGGTCAGAACTTCCATTCAGCAGAAGTCCCGGAATAATACCCCAGATATCACTGAGTATAAAAACCTAGTATATCAGAATACAAGACCTTTCAAACGAGATTTCAGGGGTTACCTATATATCCAAGTAGTGTTCCCCACGAAATAAGCAAGTGTGAAATTTATGTTTATATCCCGAAAAAGTTTACTAAGTGTATAAAAATCTACCGACACATCCACGGTGAGATCGTTTAACACATTTTAACTTTCCATTTCTTTAGCGTACTGTAACTGTCTACTGATGTACTATCATTTCCTCTTTTTACGCAAAACTCAAATTTTTGAATTTTATCATGTTTTTGACTTTTTCAAATTTTCAAATGTTTTTGTATTTTCTAATGACAATTTTTCTCCCCCTAAAATGCAAAATCATTTAAAGAAAATTTGACAACCAATACTAATAGCTTTGTCTCGCCATCCATTTTCTGCTAAAAGTGCTTTGATTTGCAAAAAATATAACGTACCCCCATGATTTACAACCCATTGATCTTAACAGTTTGAAAACCGTTTTTCAATCTGATGAAAGTAATCATGTTTGTTCAGCCGTGAGGGTTTCGGCGTATTCAATCAACATACATTCAAACAAAATTAAAAACAATATATTTTTGGTTTTTCAAACTTTAACAAACTAAAACATATTTTTGGTTTTTAATTTTTCCAATTTTTAGAATTTTGAAAATATTGTTTATTTATGTACAGAAATCACTCAAACTAAACTCCCTGTTCAACTAAACCAGGGTCCTGCAACCTCTTCCTGTGCCAGGTTGCTCCTACTACCATTCTCACAATCTTCAGCTTCGTTGA
This sequence comes from Helianthus tuberosus, assembly GCA_030545235.1. Classification (NCBI taxonomy): domain Eukaryota; kingdom Viridiplantae; phylum Streptophyta; class Magnoliopsida; order Asterales; family Asteraceae; genus Helianthus; species Helianthus tuberosus. The sequence continues at coordinate 3,409 of JARYGA010016019.1, forward strand.
GCACCTGCACATTCAAACTTTATCAATTATTTGAACAATTTAGCCCAGGTCTGTTGGACCTTAGGCATTTCAACACAATAATGTTCATTTAATTTCGGAAACTCTTTGTCATTTAAAACGTTTTCAATTTTGACTTCAACTTTTTCATCTTTTACCATCGTTACTTGTTTCTTAGCACTCCACATTTGACCTTTCGGAGTACCTCTTTTGTAAAAATTTGTCTCTTTTTGAACCCTTTGATTTTGAACAACATTTTTAGGTTTCCAAAACTCTTGAGGTTTTGTCATATCAACAGATGTTCTCCAACTCTGTGTTGTTCTCAATCTGGGTGTGTGAGAATTCCAGGTCTGTCTTGAATCGAACCTGTTCGGGTTTGATTTCCAATTTTGATTTGAAGCAAACTTGTTTGTATTGTACCTCCAAGTTTGTTTCGAATCAAATCTGGTTGACCTTGATTTCACATCCTCAGATTTCTGTTTTTCAACATCAACAGGCTTTGGATTTGGACACTTTCGTGCAACATGTCCAATCTGATCACATTTAAAACACACTTTCTTTGAAACATCCTTGGCCTGTTGTTGTTTCTTTTTCATAGCATCAAACTCCTCATTAGACTGTTGTCCAAATTTGAGTTTTTCCTCTTCTTTCAAGCTTTTCCCTTGAACAAAATTCATATTTTGTTGCAAATTTGGTATTTTACTTTGATTCCAATTCCGTTTCTTTTTATAACCCAAACCAGCCTTCATGTTTTTCTTCTTAAAACCAGGTTTGTTATAAAAAGATTTATGACCTTTACCAGCAAACTTTGGAATCTCAGACTTCTCAATCTCAACCATTTTGAAAACTTTATCGACCTTCTCTGAAATCACATTCTGAATCGGGAATACAACATCTAAGAATAATTTGTCCGATCCAATCATGGTATAAACCAATCCTTTTGAATCATCATTCAAATTTTTCTCGGATTTTGTGTTTTTCAGATAACCATCATAAAGATTTCCTTCATCTCCATCCTGTGATTCAGACTTACCTTTTGTAGACCCATCTTTCAAAATACTTTCAACAACCTTACTTACCACCTCTGAATCATTAGCATCATCAGATTTGGAGTAAGTCACATCGATACTTTCAGGTAACTGGTCAGCTATGTTCAAACCCTTTGCCACCTTTTCCTCATCATAAAAAGTATAATTGTTTCTCAATGGTGGTGGTACCTGATGAAATTCTGAACCAATACCCTTTTTGCAATTTTCAGTATCTTTGTCATCTGGTGTGATGTTGAAAATGCGTTCGAGAATGTACGAAGAGTTATGATAACTTTGAAGTTTGGTTACAACCTTTTCTTTTTCAGCCAAGACTTGTTTAAGATTAGCAATTTCATCAACACATTTGTTCAATTCAATTTGCTTTTCTTTAAACTTTCTTTCATATATTTCTTTAGTGACTAAAGTTTCTGACAATCTTTGATCAAAACTTTTGACTTGGCTTTTCAAAGTATCATAAGCTTCTTGTACTCTCTGACTCGACCACTTTAAAGAATCATATTTTTTTTGTAAATCTTGAAATTTAGATTCTTTTTCAACACAATCAACACATTTTGTTGAACACAGTTGTCTATAAACATCATTATCCTTTTCAAGACCTTGACATTTCTGTGTCAATTTTTCAACTTTTAGTTTCAAAATTTCTTCTTTTTCAATCATATCTTTACATTTTATTTTGAAAACATTTTCAAGTTTATTTGTTTCAATATCTTTTGTTTTTATCATTTCATCCATTTCGGTACAGGCTTTGCACATTTCTATGCAATTCCTGCACTTGTTTTCATTTTTATCAGCAGACTGTTCAATGCTTTTGTCTGTGTCAAACAATTCAGAAGATTCAGTTTGAATTTTTTCTGTTATCACACCTTCTTCTTCTGTCTTTTTTCTGATCTTCATCTTTCATCTGTTCTTCTTTATCAGTTTCCTCTGCCGCTTTCTTTACTTCCTCTATCAGCTTTTCCAGCTCTTGTTCTTTCCTCTTCTTCATTTCCACTACCTTTGGTAGACTTGCTTCAAAAACTTCTTTTATCTTGTTCATTAAATCCGGCAAATATGTTTTATCAGATAACCTTCGTGTGTTGAAAGTAGCCTGCCTTGGAACCAAATTTGTTACAGCTTCAAAATCCACTTTTGATGGGTCAACAACTGGATTACCCCGTGGATCCATGTAACATTCCAACTCTTCATTCCATCTTTTTGCTCTCTGGGCTTCTTTGAATTGTTCATTTAATTTTCCGATTTCCCATCTTGCATAATCTACTTTCCAATATCTATCAGGATCAACATTCGACATGACTTGAAATTCTTGAATTACCTAAATCAAACAAACAAACTATCAGTTTAAAAATATCAAACAACTGAATCAAACTGATACTTGGACTGGTGAATATCTTGTGCGAACTGAGGTTCAAGTTGTCAAACTGTGCAGACTGCTATGACCCGGATCAAATTCAAACCACCTGATTTATTCAAATCCCAAACGAACTAAGATCAAGTCCAAAAACTTATGCGAACCTAGTTCAATTTTGGATATCACTAATCGACAAATATGTTGTCCAAATGGGTGACTTGTTGACTCTTTGATCTTAATGATAAACCTTGGTTTTCCAAAATGAATTCACATGCAATCTGTCAACTCAACAATTCACGTTATTATGCAATAAATGTCTTACAACATTGACTTTCAAACTTTTAGATATTTAACCAAAAGATTCTTATGGCTGATAAGTTTGATATTCAACAACATATGATTGGACCTTACAATTATTTAGCTGACAAAATATAACACCCAAAACTAGTGATTGAGCCGAAAATTGAAGTCACACGGAACTCTTGGTTCAAGACAAACAGTCAATTAATTTGTATGTCGACAAAATCACTTATCCGACACTTGTTCACGTGATATCCGATAATTTCAAGTCACATGGATTCTGTCAAATCGATTAATGTGTTCTCGTGAATTCTGATCTTCGATAGAAACAATACTATTTCTCATGCAAACCGACAATATCTGTTTACTTTTCACACAAATCGATGAACTTTCAAGTGAAATTGGTGTACTCTGAAATGATTAGTTCAAGCGAAATCGTCTAATACAAGTCCAACAATTCAAGCGAAATCCAACAAATCTATTTTGCTTGAACTTTTTCAAGCGAAATTGTCTATATTTCGAGCGTAACTAACAAAATCTCAAGCGAAATCTCGCTGTTTCAACCAAAATCGGACACAAAAATTTGAATTTCTCCTAAACGGCTAGGAGTTTGAATCTGAAACTTGGTAGGATTGTAGATCAACTGTTTTCGCACAATATACTAAAAAATCAGCCAATTCGGACCGTAAAATCCCGTTTAATTGGTCGAAAAACTGTAGAAAACGTGAAACATGAGTAGAATATGAAGAAATCGATGATATTCAGATCTGAAAACGATGTAATCCTGTGCGAAATCGTGTGATAGATCAATGCAATCGAGCTCCTGCTCTGATACCACTTGTTGGACCGTTCTACGACCTTTAAATGTCAGTTAAGGCAGTTCATCTTTGAGTATGAAGGCGGAATCAACATAAACAAAGTCATAACAGCTATTATCCTTTTAATCCTTCTTTTCTGATTGATATGTGTGCTTTTACAAGGTAATCTGATACAAATCCGGCAGCACTTTGTCTCTCATACAATGACCATCTCTCTTACAAATGAACCACACAACACCTATATATAGCATGTTGATTTCGCTTGAGTCAGTTCAAGCTAAATCATGATTTCCCTTGAACCATTTCAAGCTAAATCTTCAATGTTGATTTAGCTTGAAACACACATAAACCCTTTCAAGCGAAATTCACAAGTTTAAACATATAAAACCCTAATGTGTGTTCATTCAAACTATTTAGACACAAGACTTGATGTAGACGTAGTCAACAGACATTCCGTGCACCAACATTTATCCAAATCAATAACTCAGTTAAAATGTATCGTTAACTCCCATAGACGATTTTGACAATTCCTAAACCTCAGGATGATTTTGGCACTTTCCCATTTATTCTTTTGTTTTTTAATTGTCCTATATATTAAAAAACGAACTGAATGAATAGTAAAATTGAATTTAATGAATAGTAACATCACGGTTTATCAAACCGGGTGTATTTTTGGTACCGGTTGGACACCGGTATTCATCGGTTTTTATCCTCAAATGCCGGTGTCGTACCAGTACCGGTACCGAGTCGTACCGTACCAGGTATATTCGGTACCGGTACCCACTTTGGGGATTTCGGTAACGGTATTTTCCGTACCGGTTGGTACCGAGCTCATCAAATCCTGTAGCAACATAGCAATGCAAGTAGTTGCACTGTTTATATTACTTTTCATACACACAGTAAGTAAACTGTGTTTCGTTTGAATGTGATTTTATATACACAACTTATTTTGCTTTATTTTTTTTTTGTCTTTTTTTGTAATAAATGAATTGTAGCATTTAAAATTAACTTGGATATTTAGATTATTGATGAGCAAATCGTATCAAACCCTGTAATCAAAACGGTATCGTATCGGTACCAAATTTACTATACCAAATCATTTTCGGTACCAATTTGGTACCCACCTTTTGGCGTTTTCAGAATCGTTACTTTCGGTTCGACACCGGTCTAGCACCATACCTGTACTTATTGATTTTTACCTTCAAATACCATACCGTATTGTACCGAACATTTTCGGTGCCGATACCTAATTTCGATGATTTTCCCGATCGGTACTTTTAGTACCGTTACCGGTACCAAGCTCATCTATATTTTAATGTGTTAGCACCGTAATAACTGAACTGAAAACAACCGAATTTCTAACGTGTAGGACGTGTAGGTCCTATTATTATATATTAGGTTATCTAATATCGGTTTTTTTAGGGCGGAGTGACTATCCTTTTCACGACATTTTTATTTATGTTTTGATATTCGGTATCTGCTTACCGTCACTGACACGTGTTTTGCAGTCATTGGGTCCCCGCCGCAACGCGCGAGCGGAAAATCAACTAGTTCTATGAATTCTATTTGTATCTTTAAATAAAAAACAATCAAAATAATATATTTATATATATATTAAGGGGTTGGTTAACGTACAATATTCCTTAACGTACGATGTGTACGAGATGAAATTGCGCACGTTATAAAACTCAAAAACCATAATCACGCATGTACAAAATCAAAAATCACGCACGCGGTAAAACCCTAATCACGCATGTTATAAAACTAATCACGCATCTTATATTTTCACAGAGAACGCAGCGTACGTTAACCAAGATTATACAATACACTTTCTCTATACATTACAATGAGGTAATAAAAGGTCAATTTTATCATCGATTTATAGTTTTCACTTAAACCTTCTCTTAAATTTATGCAAAGAGTAAAATGCCAAAATCATTCATAAGATTTGGTCACTTTTCCCACTTTAGTTAAAAAAATAAAACTTTTTGTAACTCGACCCATGAGGTTTTCTTTTTGTTGTCATTTCCATTCAAATCACTAACTCAGTTAAAACGTATCATTAACTCCCATGGACGATTTAGCAATTCCTAAATCTCAGGGACGATTTTGGCTTTTTCCCATTTATTCTTATGTTTTTTAATTTTATAATTTTTTCTTTGTTTTTAGTAAAAGAGAAAAAAATAATTATAAATGTAATATATGTATATACATATACACACAATTATATATACGCATACACATTTATATATTTACACACTTATTTTTTTATTTTCTTTTTTTACCTTTAAATAAAATAATAATAATAATAAATTAACGATGTTTGGTACAACGGGAGAGACGGATGATACTGATATTTGGTTCGTCGGGTCCAGGGCCGGCTCTTGGGCCGGCCAACCCGTGCCGACGCCCAAGGCCCAAATTTTTAAAGATTTTTATAAGTTTTTATATATATACTAAATTATATATTTAATATATGCATCCATTTATTATGCAAAAAAGTGTTGGCAGTGGTGTGGAAAAACCATCTCAAGATAATGTAAAGATCTCAAGTTCAAGTCTTGGCTCTATCATCAAGGTTTTATTATTTTTATTCATTTCCCCTTAACCACAATTTTGGGCCCAATTTTTTTGTCGCCCGAGGCCTAAATCTTTTTAAGAGTTCTCGGAGACGGCTCTGATCGGGTCGATGACTTAATGATAATTTTAACTGGATTAGTGATTTGAATGGAAATGAAATCTCAGGAGTCTGGTTGCAAAAAGTATTATTTTTGAGGTAAAGTAAGAAAAGTGACCAAACCTTAAAACACGAGTTTACCATTTTACTCTTCCTGGTAAATCAAACTGTTAAGAGCATTCAAATTGAAGACTCTATCTTCATCTATATATTTAAATCAAAAGGTACACGTTTTTTCTAGATTTTTGTTAATTTCTAAAAGTCTATTACATCCAACCTTCTATCTCTACCTCCATCTTACTCACATTAACTTATTTTATTATTATTTTTTTCTTTTCTCTTCTACACACTCACAAAAATATAGAGTATTAAATATAACCCTCTAAATATAAAGGTGTATTTTAGTTTGTTTAAATTTTTCTCTACTAAGAGGTTCCAATGTAGTAGCATTTTTATTGTTTATTCTACTTTTTCCTCAACAGAATGTCCACATATATGTGAATGTTTTAATAGATTTTAGAGTTAAATGTCATTTTAGTACTTGTGGTTTGTGTCATTTTACCAGTTTAGTCCAAAGGTTTGAAACGTTGCCATTTTAGTCCAAATAGTTTTAAGCATTGCCATTTTAGTCCACTGTGTTAACTCCGTCCATTTTTTATGTTAGCTGGAAGGGTAATTTGATCATTTTATATGGTCGAATTGCCCTTTTAGTTAACAGAATTACATATAAAATAGCCGAAATACCTTTCTGTTTTAAAATTATTTAGATTAAAATTACAATGTTTCAAACCTTTGAATTAAATGGACAAAATAACAAAAACCACAAAAACTAAAATGACGTTTAACTCTAGATTTTAAATTATAGAATTTAAAAATCCTTCAAGAACCAAACGAAACCATAGTTGAGTGAACATGTAACTTAGTTGGAAGCTGGTGTAAGTACCGATGCGATTTTTCGCCGTGGGTACCGCCAACGTGACCACCATTTTTATAAATTTAAAATAAATAAAAATATTATACGAAACGTCTTTGTCCCTCTCTCACACACACACTCACAGACAGCTTTTCCTCACTCGTTTATTTTATTGTCGACACAATATATTTTCTCACACATATTTTATAATATAATATTAAAACCAACATTAACATCTATTTATTTCCTCTTTCTAGCTGTATATATGAACCATCCTCCTTACTTCTTCCCCCTTCTTCGTCCACGCCTAATTTCTTGACCCAAATTCCTTTCCTTTATTTAAATTTCCTCTGTTTTTTCTTCAGATCCAGAGGAGGCTCGATCTCTGATTCTCCTTTTCTGGCTCTCCAGGTAATTATTTGCTTTAACTCTCCCAAATTTATCTTTTAAATTTTTATCTTTGTTTTGATTTGTGTCTTAAATTTCTGTTTTATCGGTTTCCTTTTTATATGAAACTGTTTTAATTTTGGCAAAGTTTATGATCTGTTGTAGATCTTGAAATAATTTTGTCTAATTATGTTTTCTGAAGCAATTTCGATAAAATACAGATCTGTTTTAATTTTAATAATAATAGATCTTGATATTCTTCGTTTTGAATTTTGTCATTTTTAATTTTAATAATGAAATTTTAAAATTAGTTTGACCGGATTTCGATCTACCCCTGTCGATTTCAGTATTAAAACGAAAACGATATGTTTTGAACAATGATCCAGTCTTGAGCATAAACCTTGAAAACCAAATTTAACATAACAATATTTTTTTTTTTGGATATGTTTTGGAATTTTTCAAACGTGTTGTTTGTTGTTTCACTTAGATCTTATGTTTTTGTTTTTGCTTTTAAATTTGATGTGCTAATGATAAAAGTTGTATTTTAAACAACAACAGGTGTTGTTTCAAAAGAAGACCGAAAATGAATCACTGTGGAATCCAACAAACCACCAGTAACTTTTCGTCTTTCAACAACGGAGAGCCGGTGGTGTGTCCGAAGCCACGGCGGTTCCACCTCCTCAACACGGATACTCGAAAACCTTTAACATTTCATTTGTGGTTCGGTGTTCCGGATCAGGAGATATACGAATCAAATTCTTGTGAACAACCCTTACCCTCGTCGCCCCCTTATTTCTGCGGGTCACCGCCGAGTAGAGTATCTAACCCGCTGATTCAAGACGCTCGTTTCAAAGAGGAAAAATTAAGTTCAGTTTCACCAAATTCGATTATTCCAAACCCTAGCTCGGGTGGTGTAGTATCATCATCATCATCATCATCTCCGGCATACAACAACATCCGTACCACTTACAACAACAAACCTTCGGTTAGAATTGAAGGCTTTAACTGCCTTGACAATAATCGCCGCAATTGTCGTGTTCCTGCTTTGGCTTGAATGAACCCGATGTGTGTAGTGATATTGGGTCGTGTTCCTGCTTTGGCTTGAATGAACCTGATGTGTGTAGTGATATTGGGCGGTTAATTTTTAGGGTTGTGAAGAGGAATTTTGCACATCTTGAAGAAGATTATATGAACTCTGTTATAATATGTAAATAGGGTTAAGAAGAAAAAGAGGTATTTGTCTGTATTTAGGGAGTTATTAACAAAAAATAATGGTAGGATATGAAGATGTTATTATTACGGTATTACCCTTCTGGTTATGATTTGTAAGTATAAACAAGGAAGGGGATTTTCCAAAGGAAAAATTTGTATAAAAATTCGAAGATTATTATTTTACTTTGTATATACGTTGTACATGTAATATCCAAGTATTATATTCTATTTTTGTTAAAATATTGTTATTACTAAGTTACGAATATTAATAGAGTAAATTGCTAAAATCATCCCTAAGGTTTGGGCAAAAATGTTAGTTTCACCCAAAAGAATTATTTGATATTGTATTATCCTTAATTTTTTTTTTAGATATTTTGACATTTTCATTCAAATGTCTAATTTGCTTTATTTTTTTTATTTTTTTTCTGACGTTTGGATTAAAATAACCAAAAATTCTAAATTTTAGACACGATTTTGGCAAAAAAAAAAAAGTTAGACGTTTGTATTAAAATCACAAAAGTGAAACACAACATAGCACAAGAAGAAAATTGTTTTTATTGAAACCGATAAATATGTCCAAATCTAATGGACGATTTTAGCGATTTACTCATATTTTATTAATATAATTATATTACACTGAGTTTTTGAATCTGACCAGCAAAGTCAAAATAGCATTTTGTTGAAGGCCATTTGACCAAATTGCTGACGACGCATGCTTTTTTATCACGCCAAAAGGAATTATTCTTGTCTGCTATACATTATTCTTGGTCCTACCGGTATTTACCCAATAGACATCTAAAAGTTGCAAGTAATTTACGAAAAATTATATATCAAAATGGGTGGAATCCTATTCAAATTTTATTCGAATAAAGTTCATACTACATGTTTTCTTTTTCTAACAGCCAGAACTAACTTTTTATCATAAAAACCAACTATTCAGGGGCGGACCTAGGTGAAGACCAGGGTGGGCGAGCACCTATTGAAAAAAAAAAAAATTAGTGTATCTTTTAGACAAAAAACCCGACCGCACTTCCTGAAAATATGATTGAATCAATCATCCGCATCCCCAGCAAATAAATCATAGGTCCGCCACTGCAGCTATTAAAAAAAAAGCAAGCAACTCCAGAAAGAGTACACACCGAAATGAGACGAGCCTAGATGAACGATCCTCTTAGATTTGCAGAAAGTAAACTACTTACACGGTTATCCTAGTTTCGTTTGATCAAGTGTCTTCTGTTGTCATAGAATGATTATTGCTTCGTACGAGTGTTTTGACAAAGTCAAACCCAATCCTTACGTCAGTCAATAATATACGAAGCAATGCTCATTGTGTGACAACATAGTACACATAATAGGACGACACTGGTATGACCGTGTAAGCTGAATTTACCATTACGGGTACGAATAACACATTTACATTAAACAAAAGTTCATACTAGTATCTATCTATCTATATCAAACACGAATAAAAATAAGCACCCCAATGTAATCGCTTTATAGTATAACATTTATATTGAGAATAGATAAAAGTAAATAAATTGTAGTCATGAATTTGAATCTATATATGATAAAAAAGAAGTGGAATGAAAAGTAATTTAATATTAAATTAGAATTAGAATTAGATTAGAATTATTTAAAATTAGATTGGAATGAATAGTAACATGATTAAGGGATGAGCAAATGGTATTAGATATAGGTACCGGTCTTAAATTAACAAAGCGGTGTATTTTTTGTACCGGTTCTTCACAAGTATTCACCGGTTTTTACCCTCAAATACCGGTGCCGTACTAGTACCGACCGGTACCGAACCGTGCCATACTAGGTATATTCGGTACCGGTACCCACTTTTGTACCGGTCTCAAATTTACCAAAGCAGTGTGTTTTTGGTACCGGTTCTGCACAAGTATTCACCGGTTTTTACCCTCAAATACCGGTGCCGTATCAGTACCGACCGGTACCGAACCGTGCCATACTAGGTATATTCGGTACCGGTACCCACTTTTGGGGATTTCGGTAACAGTATTTTCGGTACCGGTTGGTAACGAGCTCATCAAATCCTGTAGCAACGCAGCAATGCAAGTAATTACACCGTTTAGATTACTTTTCATACACACAGTAAGTAAACTGTATTTCATTTGTTTGTATAAAAGTTGTAAAAGAAAATATGAAGTATCTTAAATAGAACTTTAAAAAAGAAGACAGATAATTACAAATAGATTACCTCTATTATTCTTTTACGCTACGCTGGTTCTTAAGTCTTAATCGTTCGTCTAGTCATTACAATAGTTAGTCCACTATACAACTCATCTGCAACAAGGTACAAGTCATCTTGTACCCCGACCCGGCCACCTTAACATTAAGAGGGTGAGTCAACATTGTCTTCTATAACTAATTTTCTTTGATGTGATGTAATTTTTAATATTCATAGTTTCTTTGATGTGATGATATACATAGAGAAGTATCTTAATGCACAATCAAAATTTTGTATTTTTCTTATTCATATTCATATAATCCAACTAAAAAACAAAATTTATCTTATCAATTTAAATACTTTAAAGATTCTCAACATCCAATTATATTATATTATAATAAAAGGTTAGAACCCCGTGTATTACACGGGTTGAATGAATATAACTTTATATATACTAAATAATAAAATAAATTTATTTTTAAAAACCTCGTTTATTGCACGGTTGTATAAATGATTTTATATATTAAATAGTAAAAATATATATATATTTAAGAATCTCGTGTATTGTACGGGTAGAATACATGTAATTTTATATACCAAATAATAATAAATGACTATATACTTAAAAACCGTATTACACGGATTGAATAAATGCAATTTTATATACCACATAATAAAAAGTGATGTCTTTAAAAAAAACCCAATGTATTGCATGGGTTGAATAAATTTAATTTTATATACAGAACAAATATAATTTTATATGTTAAATAATAAAAAATTATATTTATCTCGTAAATTGTTTATCACCTCAGTATGCATACGAAAATATATGTTGGGTTAATTTTAATTAAATATTAAAAAATATAAAGATTTAAAGTTGAAGATTGATGATACCAAGAGGTATATTTAAGTTTTGAATTAATATTTATGGGGTTAGTTTAATTGTTCTCTTATAGACTTAGGATTTATCCATTAGTAATTTAGTATACATAAACGTTTAATGGGTTCGTATTTACTAAGCTTTATTGATTATATTCTATTTAATTAATATATTGTGCATACTAATACTAATTGTAATTCAGATAAAAATTAACAAATATTTGATATGAACTTTGATTTAAAAATTTGGTATTGTTTCCGAAACGATATTTAAATTCTGATACGATGAAGCTATATAAGTATATAAGATGTCTTATAGTAATTACTATGGTTAATTATGACTTAGGTATAAACAAATATCAATTATAATCCTCAACGTTTGTATGCAAGTTCAATTTCAAGATCATGTTCCGTATATTTATAACTTTCTCGACATCTATAATAAGCTAATTAGTATGGAAATTAATTATGTAACTTTTCAATTTATGAAATTATTTTCATTAAATTAAATGTATTGATAAGTAAGTAATTGAAAATTTGAAAAGCTGTTACTAATTTGTAAATTAATGATTTTAGGATTAACTTTTTTTAAAGAAAGATTTTAGGATTAACGTAAATCAATGATTTTAAGATTTTAGGATTAACTTTTTTTAAATAACTATAAAACCAAAGGAATTTAGGCTGGAAAATAAAAGTATACATTGCCTCAATGATTGACATGTGTACCTTATTTGGTTTATTTTATTATATGTATAGATTTATATATATATATATATAATTAAATTAAACAAAGGGAAAATTACGGCAGTAGCCGTTTGACCAGTTAATAATTGGGAATATTGTTAAAAATAATTAGGTTGTGACCTAATTAATAACTAACCAAACATGAGGAACCAAAATTGGGTAACTTGAAAATGGTTTTATAAACAAAAAAAAAAAAACACAACGCACACTTAAGTGTGTGCGTGCGTGAGATGGCCAGGAGAAGCTCCATGGGAGCTCAAACCCTAAATTCAACAAGATGATCAAATTGAAGGCCAAAAATAGCTCAAATCAAATGCATGAACACATACAAATGATCACCAAGTAAAGGAGATCGTAAGGTATGTCGAATTTTGCAATTTGGTGATGTTTTACAATTATGATGAACAATCATAATCGAAATTCTGGAATGAATGATGAATCTATGAACATAGTTGTGATGAAATTCATGTTTAGAAATAAACCCTAGTTGAAAACTTGATGAATTAGTGTTAAAAACTAGGGATTTGATGATTACCCATATGTGTGCTAAGTGGGTTTTATGACAAGAAGATGAACACTTGAATTAGAGTGTTAAATTGATGAATATTGATGTTATGAAACTAGAACTAGGTGTAGTTCATGAACACTAGACATGGAGGTTTGAATTTTGATGTTAACATTGGTAAAAATAACTAGTTATGAACTAGTTTGTAAATGTGAAAAAGTATGCCCATTAGGTGTTTGATAAAATGCCTAAATGAACGCTAAAATGTTGAAATTTCGGGTGAAACTCATATTTGAATAATATGACAAATTATGCGAAGTATAAACCGATAAGGATTCAAAGCATAAAGTTAATCTAGACTTAATTGTGTAAATGATCAAAGTAGTTAACTTTTAATAAGTTAAGTTAACTAATGAAGAAGTCGAATAGAAGTTTCGACATAGAAAATAAGTGAGGTGGAATAGTCGTGATTTTTAATGACTAATTTAACCACCTCGTAAATATTGACAATAGTTTGACGCCTAACGAGCTAGGTGGAGGCTTGGGAAAGAAGCGGTCAAACGAATCAAGCATGAGAAGAAAGGCGTATTCAGGATGCGAGGTAAGTCAAAGGTTACACCTTTTATTTAATATCTATTGGTTTTATAGATTTTGAATAATCAAAAGTCCCATTTGACTTATGATGTTTCAACCCGACATGCGCGGTTCGGGACAAAAGACAATAATGATAAACCATGTTGAATGGTTAAAAAGAGCTAATAAGGTCATTTAGTCATGTAATGACTAATAAGTAACGAGTTTTGAATGATTTACGTTATAAGGTAAATCAATACAATTAATAAGGGTAAAACGGTAATGTGGTCACTCGTTGACGATAACCGTTAGTTTTGAAGGACACCTTATGGCGTAAGATATAAAGGGGTCAAAATAATCAAGAAATAGATTTATAAGTAAATTGACCGTACAGTGTAAACCGGTACAAGTTATGTAGACGAGATGATAATAAATCCACCTCGCAAAAGTAAACAGGTGAAAATATGACCCTTTGACAATATCGGCTAATGTTTTGTCGAGTTACATGATTACAGGAATAAATATCGATTGAATGTTGACATCGCTATTACTTAGCGACTACTAAGACAAGGTATCAAAATGGGTCAATATATTGATTCGAGCCAGGTATGTATAATTAGTCAATTCATCATTTGAACTTGAAGTTCAAAGAGGGCTAAACAAGTTAAAATGGACATTGGGTTATCTTTTAAGTAAACTGAATGATTTAAGTTATAGTCATTGTGTTTTAAAAACATAATGGCTATTTAAACAAGATCCTAGTTTAAAAGTGGAATTTTGGTCAATTACGACACTAAAAGTCTTTTGTTGTAAAGAAAGGATTTAAGATGACCGAAACGCCCTCGTAAGCTAAATCGAGCAAACGAATCTTAAGAGTTGTTTAAAAACAGGTTACATGATCAAACAAATACTTTGAATAAGTATAAATAGTGAAAGGGGTAAATCTTGGATCAAATGACTCTATATGGGTCTTTGCCATAAAATGATAGACCGAGGGATAAAACTCAGAATATATAGATCTCCACATTAAATCCACCACAAATATAGTTGTGGTGGAAGATTACTTGGTAAGAAATGTGGAAATATAAAGCTAGATACAAATGAAAGCGAATCATGTTTAAAATATACTTAAATACCCTTAACGGGTCAAAATATGCATATGAGCGAAAACAGGTTAAGAATGCGTAAGAAACGCGTGATTCGAACCTAATATGATAGTCAATGTTGAAATGATGAATCTCATGAGTTTATAGATCAAATAAACATGTTTGTTTGATAAAAACACGAATGGGTCTAAATTTGGTAAAAAGGGTAATAAGTCGAAGACTTAAAAGTCTGAAATTTTATTAATCCGGATATTGGATTTTAACTCCATGAGATGGAGAATTAAATTATGGACGCGTAGGAAAAAGAATCGCGTAAAACGGACTTGTATAGTGAAAGTTATGCAAGTTCTAAGTTAATATTTGGTGAATTTTTGTAGCTGGGCAAAGTGCAGCAACAATAAAGGAACCTGCTGTCAAAAAAGGGGTTAGGTGGGGCGTCTAGCCCCCCTGAATCCCAAAATTGTTTAATTTTGATTGTTTGACCCACATAACTTGTTTAAACTTGTTATTTAACTATCAAAACTAACTTTTAAGTTGGTTTTGATCATAGGTGAATGTCAAGAGTGCCCGGATGAAGATCAAGCTCGATGAGGAACCGAACACGATAAAATACAAGCTTCCGCGCGGCGTTTTGTCGTATCTTTTAAACGACAAATTCAATTACATTAAGTTGTATATTCTTTTAAATTGTAAAAGTTTTAACTAACCTTACTTATCAAAATTACATGTTCGTTTTCGTAAACTATACGAAAACCGTAAATTAATAACAAGGGTATTACAAGTTGGTAATCAGAGCTCAAGGTTAAAAGAATAAAGTGTTCGGTTCGAGGCTTGATCGCAAATCCGGTAAGTACAAGTATGTCAATGGGCTGGTATGATTAAAGTGTTGAGAACAACACATATGGTTATCGTGTAATACACGTTACCCGAATTAAAAAGATTGAAATAGTTGACGAAAATACGCGCGTTGACGCGTATAGTAGAAAAAGCCTTGTATTATATTACGGGCAATTATTGAAAATTGATATTATTAACTCTTGTAAATGTCTTAGTTAAAGGACACTCGCATATGAAGATAGCGGGAGTCTAACAAATCGCGGATTTGACAGAGGAACGGTCCAAAGAGTATGCTCATCAAGGACCTAAATCGCGTAGCGACCGCGAACAAGGCTAATGGCAAGAGAAGCCCGTTAGGGAAAGCATTACCAGGTGCACATTTTAAATTTAATTGCACAAATAGTAATATGCAACAAATACGTAGAGATTGAAAGTTGCATATGTAGATTAAAAACTTGGAAAAACCCGAATAGAAAATCTATCCGGGATATTGTTTCCAAGAGAAACAAATAGAGGCATTACTTACATGGGGTGTAATGTGAAAATTATAAAAATGTCATGTATACCAGGTATTGATCGCTTACCCTGGCCAAGTAAGTGGTGAGCACGTGGTACCATTAACTTTTTATGATGGATACGCTTACACTCGATGTAGTAAGGACGGGGTGAGTGGGACAAATTAAAAAGTACCCAAATGAATCAGATAAGCAAAATATTTGATAATAATGTAAACGCACAAGCCGAGTGACGGAAGCGTATTACATTAGGATAATGAGCCCGAGTGAAGGGATAAAGAAACATGTAAAATGATTAAAGTACGCACTGGGAGGGGGTGTACTTACACTCGAACCCGGAAAACGCAAACATGTAAAATGATTTAGACATGTATTGGGAGGGAGTGTACTTACACTCGAACCCAGAAAACGCAAACATGTAAAATGATTTAGATAAGTATTGGGAGGGAGTGTACTTACACTCGAACCTAGAAAATGCAAACATGTAAAATGATTTAGACATGTATTGGGAGGGAGTGTACTTACACTCGAACCTGGAAAACGCAAACATGTAAAATGATTTAGACAAGTATTGGGAGGGAGTGTACTTACACCCGAACCCGGAGGATGCAAAACATGTGAAATGATTAAGATATGCATTGGGAGGGGGTGTACTTACACTCGAACCCGGAAAATGCAAATATGTCCCTTAACGGGTCGTTTTTGTAAAACGTCAAACTTAAGGACAAAGTCGGAATATAAAAATGAAGCGAGGTCTTAATGCATACCGGGAGGGTTGCAATAATAACGACTTCGGTAAAACACCCGGTTGATGGGTAAGAATTAAACACATGCGTAAACCAAGAGACGTGAACGCGGGTTGAAAATTCAAAAGACTTGGATTATGAATTATGACTATAAAATTTCGTAAAAGAAATTTTGAATAAATATGTTCAACTATTTTAAAGTTGAACGGGTCGAATATAATATCATGCCGGACGACATGAGTAAACGCAAGCAGGATAATGGTAGCGTTAAAAGCAAAAGAATAATGAGCCGGGTAATGGGAAATAATCAAATATGAATGTATGTAAACTGGATAATGGTGAGCATAAGATAAACCGACGCATAAATGACGTGAGAAGTCATAAAGTCGGAAAATTTGTTCGAAAAGAAACGAATGTAGCCTTAGACTATGGTCAAGGTCAAAGAAAATACCAAGGCGAAAATAAATGATTTTAAACAAAAACAGGATGCCTTGACACCAAACATGTATTTTAAGAATGACATGAGTAAGGAATGATCTACGGGATCAACCTAACCTTTGGGGTTATAAACAATGGAAAGGTCTACGAGACTAAAACGACCCACGGGTCATGACTAGAAAGAAATAGATTATAAGGACCTCGCCTTAAATAGGTGAAAGACTAATAAAATAGCCTATAAGGCAAAGTGATAAAACCTACGGGTTAATTAGACAAAGCGAGGGAATAAATTGAGAATCCCCGCATAAAACAAAGACTGTAAAAGAATAAATTTTGGACTGTCAATATCCCGGTATGGATAATTGACAAAAGTTAAAGAGAAGATGCTAAACTAAAACTTCAGTTTTGATAAGAAATAACGTTTTTACAAATATAAATTCTAATAGGAATTTAAATAGTAAGCATAAAAGATACAAGTCTTGACACTGATAGGCGCAAGACGATATATTCGAAAATAGATATTTTCGAAAAATGAAAGGTTGATATAAATTAAACATGATGTGACACAATCAGGGTCAAGAAATGCAATGTGAAGTAGAATCACATTATAACCAAGCGAGCGGTAAAAAAGTAACTGGACTAATAAGTCTAGTTAGTGAGACCGGTTTAGATCATTTAAAAAAAAAATTGGTCGCTTGTAAGCGGTGGATTCGGTATAACTGAACCGAATAAATGAAATTGAAAACAAAAGAAATGGTTGCTAAAAGTGAAAGATTTCACTAAAGACCTTTAAACGGGTCAAAGTAACGGATTCATAAAGAGTTCGATAATATATAAAAGCGATGGATATCGCTAAGTTAACTAAACTAGTAGAAGTAACGAAATTACGTTATTTCAAGTTGCATTATGTCGTATGAGATACGTAGATGATTAGTAACCAAAAGGATATTATCATACTTTTTGGGTAATACCAACAATTGGTTAAAATATGAGCAATGCAATTGATTATCGAAATCAAATGCATGGAGTTAAACTCGATAAATCATGTAAGAAAAAGGTTTCGATGACGAAACCTCTTTAAGGGGGGTAGACTTGTAACACCCCGAAAACGGGTTTGGTAATCAAACCCTGTTAATACTAAGAGACGGGTAAAATACCGTTAGTGGTAAAATTTAACCCGGCGAATATTAGGACTTAAACAATAATCCTAATATTAAATTAAAAAGGAAAATAAATGCTTTGAGAAAACAAACTATAACAAGCCCGAGTTGACGGGACTTAAAATAAAACGAGTCATAATTTCCCCGAACCCACTAAGATAACTAGGAATACCAAACCTAGTTAGTAATTGGGAATATTGTTAAAAATAATTAGGTTGTGACCTAATTAATAACTAACCAAACATGAGGAACCAAAATTGGGTAACTTGAAAATGGTTTTATAAACAAAAAAAAATAACACAACACACACTTAAGTGTGGGCGTGCGTGAGATGGCCAGGAGAAGCTCCATGGGAGCTCAAACCCTAAATTCAACAAGATGATCAAATTGAAGGCCAAAACTAGCTCAAATCAAATGCATGAACACATACAAATGATCACCAAGTCAAGGAGATCGTAAGGTATGTCGAATTTTGCAATTTGGTGATGTTTTACAATTATGATGAACAATCATAATCGAAATTCTGGAATGAATGATGAATCTATGAACATAGTTGTGATGAAATTCATGTTTAGAAACAAACCCTAGTTGAAAACTTGATGAATTAGTGTTAAAAACTAGGGATTTGATGATTACCCATATGTGTGCGAAGTGGGTTTTATGACAAGAAGATGAACACTTGAATTAGAGTGTTAAATTGATGAATATTGATGTTATGATACTAGAACTAGGTGTAGTTCATGAACACTAGACATGGAGGTTTGAATTTTGATGTTAACCTTGGTAAAAATAACTAGTTATGAACTAGTTTGTAAATGTGTAAAAGTATGCCCATTAGGTGTTTGATAAAATGCCTAAATGAACGCTAAAATGTTGAAATTTCGGGTGAAACTCATATTTGAATAATATGACAAATTATGCGAAGTATGAACCGATAAGGATTCAAAGCATAAAGTTAGTCTAGACTTAATTGTGTAAATGATCAAAGTAGTTAACTTTTGATAAGTTAAGTTAACTAATGTCGAATAGAAGTTTCGACATAGAAAATAAGTGAGGTGGAATAGTCGTGATTTTTAATGACTAATTTAACCACCTCGTAAATATTGACAATAGTTTGACGCCTAACGAGCTAGGTGGAGGCTTGGGAAAGAAGCGGTCAAACGAATCAAGCATGAGAAGAAATGCGTATTCGGGATGCGAGGTAAGTCAAAGCTTACACCTTTTATTTAATATCTATTGGTTTTATAGATTTTGAATAATCAAAAGTCCCATTTGACTTATGATGTTTTGACCCGACATGCGCGGTTCGGGACAAAAGACAATAATGATAAACCATGTTGAATGGTTAAAAAGAGCTAATAAGGTCATTTAGTCATGTAATGACTAATAAATAACGAGTTTTGAATGATTTGCCTTATAAGGTAAATCAATACTATTAATAAGGGTAAAACGGTAATGTGGTCACTCGTTGACGATAACCATTAGTTTTGAAGGACACCTTATGGCGTAAGATATAAAGGGGTCAAAATAATCAAGAAATAGATTTATAAGTAAATTGACTGTACGGTGTAAACCGGTACAAGTTATGTAGACGAGATGATAATAAATCCATCTCGCAAAAGTAAACAGTAATTTAGACCAAACGGGTCAAAAGGTGAAAATATCACCCTTTGACAATATCGGCTAATGTTTTGTCGAGTTGCATGATTACAGGAATAAATATCGATTGAATGTTGACATCGCTATTACTTAGCGGCTACTAAGACAAGGTATCAAAACGGGTCAATATATTGATTCGAGCCAGGTATGTATAATTAGTCAATTCATCATTTGAACTTGAAGTTCAATGAGGGCTAAACAAGTTAAAATGGACATTGGGTTATCTTTTAAGTAAACCGAATGATTTAAGTTATAGTCATTGTGTTTTGAAAGCATAACGGCTATTTAAACAAGATCCTAGTTTAAAAGTTGAATTTTGGTCAATTACGACACTAAAAGTCTTTTGTTGTAAAGAAAGGATTTACGATGACCGAAACGCCCTCGTAAGCTAAATCGAGCAAACGAATCTTAAGAGTTGTTTAAAAACAAGTTACATGATCAAGCAAATACTTTGAATAAGTATAAATAGTGAAAGGGGTAAATCTTGGGTCAAATGACTCTATATGGGTCTTTGCCGAAAATGATAGACCGAGGGATAAAACTCGGAATATATAGATCTCCACATTAAATCCACCAAAAATATAGTTGTGGTGGAAGATTACTTGGTAAGAAATGTGGAAATATAAAGCTAGATACAAATGAAAGCGAATCATGTTTAAAATATACTTAAATACCCTTAACGGGTCAAAATAAGCATATGAGCGAAAACAGGTTAAGAATGCGTAAGAAATGCGTGATTCGAACCTAATATGATAGTCAATGTTGAAATGATGAATCTCATGAGTTTATAGATCAAATAAACATGTTTGTTTGATAAAAACACGAACGGGTCAAAATTTGGTAAAAAGGGAAATAAGTCGAAGACTTAAAAGTCTGAAATTTTATTAATCCGGATATTGGATTTTAACTCCATGAGATGGAGAATTAAATTATGGACGCGTAGGAAAAATAATCGCGTAAAACGGACTTGTATAGTGAAAGTTATGCAAGTTCTAAGTTAATATTTGGTGAATTTTCGTAGCTGGGCAAAGTGCAGCAACAATAAAGGAACCTGCTGTCAAAAAAGGGGCTAGGTGGGGCGTCTAGCCCCCCCTGAATCCCAAAATTGTTTAATTTTGATTGTTTGACCCACATAACTTGTTTAAACTTGTTATTTAACTATCAAAACTAACTTTTAAGTTGGTTTTGATCATAGGTGAATGTCAAGAGTGCCCGGATGAAGATCAAGCTTTGTGAGGAACCGAACACGATAAAATACAAGCTTCCGCGCGGCGTTTCGTCGTATCTTTTAAACGACGAATTCAATTAAATTAAGTTGTATATTCTTTTAAATTGTAAAAGTTTTAACTAACCTTACTTATCAAAATTACATGTTTGTTTTCGTAAACTATACGAAAACCGTAAATTAATAACAAGGGTGTTACAGTCGGGCTTCCAATGCTCACACAGGGTGATAAAAAACGCTGATATGAACACAAACCAACTGCTTTATCTTGAGTCGTCGGGAAAACCTTTCCTCAGGGGAGGGTGAGTAGTATGAGTCTGAGTCCATTGTGGAAGTATTAAAAGATGTTAGTTTCTTGACAGTATGGTTTCTCGACAAATGAAGTATTATCTGTCCTTGCTGCCTCTTTAGTTGGTAAAAGACATAGGATGGTTTCTAATACAGGCTCTTTTAGAGAAGCGTTGGGATTCAAGGGTTTATGAGTCAAAGTTAACATTCAGATTCAGAAAGCAGATGATTTTGTACTTGGTTTATTCTCTTTAATCTATTAGAACGATCCTTGTTTTGTCACGTACATGCGTTTAATTCCCAACATCCTTGTTTTGTCACGTACATTTTCGTAAGAAGCTTTTCGTGCACTGAACCTTCAGTTGTGTACGCAAATTCATCACCGGTTTCTACAACACAAGCACATACACAGGGAGAACGTTCACGAAATTGAAGGAAAAGAAAAAATGGTTGTATACTATTATACAATCCTTTTTCTTGAGTCGTCGGGAAAACTTTTCCTCAGGGGAGGGTGAGTAGTATTAGTCTGAGTCCATTGTGGTTCGTGAATGTTTCGAATCATCATAGAAGACGTGTCGGGTTCTGCTAGAAGACTATCAGGATTTTGTTGGTTTGTTTCCAGGTAGGGTTTAGAATGTTTGAAGTATTCTTGGTTCAATACCAACTCTTCTGAAAGACAAGAATACAACGTTCATGTATCACAAGCACATACACAATTTGTTGGAAGAACCTGACACGAACCTTATTCAGATACACAACAGTCTCTTTGCTTCGTCCATTAGAACTATTTGTGTATGCATTCTTTTGGTAGTTAACAACGCTAATTAGAAAAAAATCTGTAAAATTAATCATATCGATTGCTATAACAGGATGGATGTGACACACATAGATAGATAAGCTGTCACAGTTGTCAAGACTGTTTGTCGGGTTTCAAGGTCTTAAGTGATGGGCAATTGGTTAAAAGACGTAGAAGAGTTTGTGTAGAGATCTTTATGTACAAATTTGCATCATCCTTGCATTAGACACAATTTGATGGAATTTGTGGATCAACAGAAATAACAGAAATAACTCGCCATTCTCTTGCACCTGTATACATTGATTGTGGATTTAACTTGCAAGAATTGTGGATTTCGGTTGGTTCAGAGATCTATATCTAGTTATATTCCTACATCTATATCTTTTGTTCACTGACAAACTATGTGACATGTGTCTGGTCCATACTCTTATACGGATCGTTCTAATAGATTAACGAGAATAAACCATTTTTTACCAAATTTTAACCATAGTATACGGGTCGTATAGATTGTATACGGCCCGTATACAAGCTATCGTATACATTGTATACGATCGGTTAATTTTTTTCACCTGCTGTATACGGCCGTATAATAGTATACGACCCATATTAACATGGTAAAAAATGAACTGGTAATTTTTTTTCACATGGTGTATACGGGCTGTATAATCGTATACTGCCCATAATCTTAGGGTAAAAAATGGTTTATTCTCTTTAATCTGATTAGAACGATCCTTGTTTTGTCACGTACATGCGTTTAATTCCCAACATCCTTGTTTTGTCACGTATTTCGTAAGAAACTTTTCGTGCACTGAACCTTCAGTTGTGTATGCAGATTTACCACCGGTTTCTACAGCACAAGCACATACACAGGGAGAATGTTCTCAAATTTGAAGGAAAAGAAAAAATGGTTGTATACTATTATACAATCTTTTTTCTTGATTCGTCGGGAAAACTTTTCCTCAAGGGAGGGTGAGTAGTATGAGTCTGAGTCCATTGTGGTTCGTGAATGTTTCGAATCATCATAGAAGACGTGTCGGGTTCTGCTAGAAGACTATCAGGATTTTGTTGGTTTGTTTCCAGGTAGGGTTTAGAATGTTTGAAGTATTCTTGGTTCAATACCAACTCTTCTGAAAGACAAGAATACAACGTTCATGTATCACAAGGAATGACCGATCTAAGGCAGAGAACCTGATTTAGATACACAAATTCATCATCGGTTTCTACAGCACAAGCACATATGCAATGAAGTATTAAAAGATGTTAGTTTCTTGACAGTATGGTTTCTCGACAAATGAAGTATTATCTGACATCATCTGTTCATCATTGTTCTTGAAGATGAAGATAAAGAAACGAGGGATTATTCTCTTTGATCTATTAGAACGATCCTTGTCTTGAGAATCTGATTCTGATTTAAACAATGCACGAACCTGTATACAGTGGTGCCAATGTCCTACTACTACAATCCTTCCAACGCCTGATTCCGATACGGGCCCACAAGAGTTGAGCAAGATACATATGTTGAAACCGGTTTTACCTCATGAAAAGGAAAGAAACAAATTTTTTTAGAGTTAACATTCTGATTCAGATTCAGGAAGCAGATGATTTTGTAGTGTTTGTTTGAGAAACTAACAAGGTAAACCTGAATTTTCAGATTTTTAGACACTTACTTGAACAGTTAGTAATGCTAGATGTCATTTTGGTTGAACCACTACCTATTACAGCACTGTATGAACCTGTGTTTTGAAAATATGCTTTGTTCTTTGTTTATTGGACCGTTCTAATAGATTAAAGAGGTTTTTACCATTTTTTTCCATATGTATACGGGCCGGGCCGTATACCGTTTATACGGCTGTATACTCTCGGTAAAAAACAAATTTACCGATCGTATACAATGTATACGATGATTGTATACGGGTCGTATATTCTTATACGGCTCGTATACTATGGGTAAAAAATGGTAAAAAAATGGTTTATTCTCTTTAATCTATTAGAACGATTCTTGTCTTGAGAACCTGATTCTGATTTAAACAATGGAATTTGTGGATCAACAGAAATAACTGAAAATAACTAGCCATTCTCTTGCACCTGTATACGTTGATTGTGGATTTAACTTGCAAGAATTGTGTCTGTCGCATGATAGAAGATACATATCGTCCGTTCAAGTTGAGCTTCCTGATCTTACAATTTGTTGAAAATTGTTGATTTCTCTTGGTTCAGATCTCGGAAGTACTAGCAGAAGAACCCGACACGTCTTCTGTGATGATTCGAAACATTCCGAATAACTAGCAGAAGAACCCGACACGTCTTCTGTGATGATTCGAAACATTCCGAATAACTAGCAGAAGAACCCGACACGTATTCTTCATAGCCATATTCCCAGTCACAAGTTGTTGATACATATCGTACGTTCAAGTTGAGCTTTGGTTGTGTACCCTTCAATCTTCTTGAGTATTTTTCTAACTTTATGCTTGCATCCACCACAGTGAATATTAACTTTGAGTGAAAGAGTTTGGAAACCGGACGGAATCTACGAAGAAACTGTTGGAATTTGTGGATTTCGGTTGGTTCAAAAACTTAACAAGAGAAGCAACTAAAAAAATACAATTGATTACTCGGTCGAATAATGGCCAATAATCCGTTCATAATCGTCGACGACGTCACTGGGGTTTTTTCTCTTCCAGTTACCAGGCCTATCATCTCCGTCTACATTTGGTTTCCTCAACGAAGAACCATCTTTAATCTATTAGAACGATCCTTGTAACCATCAACCGGCTTTGAACGAGTGTAGAGCACTCGTAATCCTCAACCGGCTTTGAAACCGGACGGAATCTACGAATTGGGTCCGTCGCATGATAGAAGATACATATCGTCCGTTCAACTTGATATAGGAGAGTTGATGCAATTTTCCAAGCATTTTATCGTGTGTTGTAATTTTAATGAAGCAATGAAGATTGAATATGCAAACCGCATCCGTCTTCTGTTATGATTCGAAACATGCCCACCTTGACCATAATAGATAAGTGTATCACTCGATCCACTTACATTCGAATAACGCTGAGAATCCACAACGCTTATGGCCAGATTCTTTCCTTCAATCTTGGAAAAATCAATGCCTGCTTGTTTTATTATCACGAAAGTACTGAACAACCGAGACAACAGCTTCGGTATTTATCACCAACTCATCTTTAGTAGTGTTTGTTTGAGAACCTGATTCAGATACACAACAGTCTCTTTGCTTCGTCCACTAGAACTATTTGTGTATGCATTCTTTTGGTAGTTAACAACGCTAATTAGAAAAAAAATTGTAAAATTAATCATATCGATCGCTATAACAGGATGGATGTGACACACATAGATAGATAAGCTGTCACAGTTGTCAAGACTGTTTGTCGGGTTTCCAATGCTCACACAGGGTGATAAACAACGCTGATACGAACACATGTGTTTCAAAATAGGGTTTGTTCTTGGTTTAATGAAGTTACACGTAACATCTAGTTATATTCAGATTTAAACAATGCCCTCCTCAACTGAGATAACGGACATCCATCAAGCTCAAAAAGAAAACTTGTGTTTCCCATAGTCACAAAAGATTGCGGTTTGTATTTCGCATAGCCACCGTTTTCGTAGTAAAAAATGGTTGCGGTTTGTATTTCGCATAGCCACCATTTCCGTAGTAAAAAACGGTTGGGTTTGCACATTCAATCTTCAATACTTCATTAAAATACCAGTAGAAGAACCCGACACGTCTTCATGTAACGGAGAATGTTCTAGAAATTGAAGGAAAAGGAGAAGATTTGTTGAAATCGAATTTGACAACTATGACAGCTTATTAAAAGTAGTAATCACCTCCAATCATTTCCTGGTCAAATCACACACTACAAAGTTTAAAGTTATCGTGTGTTGTAGTTTGGAAAGATGACCGAACAGAGATCTGAATAACAAACTGTGGAGAACTTGTTTGTGTCGGGTTCTTCTGCTAGTTACTCGATCAACGGACTGACCGGTAACGTTACTCTACTTGTGCTCCGATTTAAGCGGCGTGTTCCGATCAATGTTGTTAAAGATGATGAAGAGTTTAGAAACCCTAGAATGATGGTGTTTTTACTTGAAAAAACGTGATACTTGAAAAAACATCCTTATATACGGGCCGTATACAGTTATACGGCCCGTATACATTTGGTAACATCAAAATCCTACCAAAATAATTCCATTGAACCGTATACGTTTTACAAATCGTATAAACGTGTATACGGCTCGTATAACTATATACGGGCCGTATATAGTAAAATCAAAAAAACATTCTCTGCGCATTTTCCTATTCAAAAACATTCTATACGGGCCGTATATTTTGTATACGGGCCGTATACACTAGGGATGTGAAAATAAGATATAGAGGGTGTGGGAACAAGGGGACCTTTTTTTTATGCCACCACCTATCTAAGTGGGTTTTACAACACACTTTTCATTAAAATCAATATTATTGCTTGATATCTTTAAAATTGTAATTTCTATTATCAGTCACATCTATTGATTGTAAAGATACAAATTATAAAGATTGTATACAACTAGTTGGATTTTCTCGCACGATGCGACGGGACTTCGATACATGTACAAAACATAAATATTGTTTACCGTTATATTGAAAAGTTGTGAGCTACAAAGTTAAGTTGCGGTATGTTACCACTTTTGTATGGATAGAGAAAAGCATCGAAATTGACTCGTATCAAAACCAAAAAACATAAAAACAAATGTCAATATCAGTACCGATGTTGCTTGTTACTGTTTGTAATAAATATAATTAATTTTCAAGAAGAGAACTTTTATTATTTATTGAAAACAAGGTTTGAGGTATCTGGATAAGGCCGATGAGATCACACAAAAAGCTGATGAATTGAGGTCACCAAACCATTTCAATTGCTTTAAGCAACATGACATATACCCCATCACTTTGATAGTGTTGCAATTCATATATAAGTTTCTAGAGCTGTTCTAATTTAATTTATTTTTTAAAAAAAATATTTTTATTAGCTTGTTTAGTTAAATAATTCATTTTTCAGTCATAAAAGGTGAATGTCAAATGCGTTGTAATAAATAACGGTATAATTGACAGTTTATTTAATATTATTTTAAATAAAGTTGAGGAAATGTTTACCCTTTAAACAATTAAACACAAAATTGGTATAATTCCAAGTAAGGAGATTCAACATGGGTAAATTTTCAAAACAACTAGGTTATGCCCCACCCGTGTTGCGGGGCGATGGCCGAATAATTCTCAACCAATTAAAAAAACAGTACTATAATTTTGATAGAAACAAAAAGTAAAAAGAGTGTTAGGCAGCTCTTTGACATTATTTTTAACTGGAGGCAAAGTCATATTTTTATTTTTACTTGGGGGAAAAATCAAAATTTTTTATTTTTACTTGGGGGAAAAATCAAAATTTTTTCCCCGAGGGTAAAATCCTAATTTTTAGCTAGAGGAAAACCATATTTTTATTTTGCACTGGGGGCAAAAACGTAATTTTCAATTGAGGGTGATATCGTAATTTTGAACCGAGTGGAAATTCGTAAATTTTAGCTGGGGGCAAATACGTAATTTTAAACTGTGGGCAAAACCGTAATTTTAAAGTTGGTATAAAATAATAAACTGGTGAAAAATCGTAACTTTGAGCCGGGGGAAAAACAAAATTTTATTTTGAACTGGGGCGAAAACATGTAATTTTGGCTGAGGGTAAAAGCATATTTTTTTACCGAGGGCGAAATCGTATTTTTTAGCTCGGGGCAAAAGGGTAAATGTATTTTGAAGTTGAGGTAAAATCGTATTTTTTTTAATGGGGGTAAAAAAGTAATTTTAAAGTGGATATAAAATAATAAACTGGTTGGTACAATAGGTATTGCTCGCCGCCCATTTGAACCAACGGTAGAGAAACACTATTCCAGGGCAAAAACGTAATTTTAAAGTGTAAACAAAATAATAAACTGGTTGGTCCAATAGGGGAGGAGCGGCCGCCCATTTGAACCAATAGCAGGGTGATACTATTCCCTGCCATATGTGCCATATGTGGTTTGTATACGGATAATGCTATTTTTTTCAATGTTTGCCATATGTGGTTTGTATACGGATAATGCTATTGTTTTCAATGTTAGGTTACTGTTCAAAACGTTGAAATTTTAATATATAGGAGAATGTCTACACGTTAAAAAGTGTACTATCTTTAAAGCAATACGTGTATCTTGTTTGAGTATATTCGTTAGCTCTAAGGCTGCTCGGTGTGGGGATGTTCCCGCCACGTCGAGCCCCGGCGTCGTCCCGAACACTATTTCCACCGGCCCGGCAGCATCGTGAACGTCCTCCTCAAGACGACGTTGCCGGTCCTCTCTGTTCTTCTTTATACACACCTATACACACACACACACACATATATATATATATATATATATATTAGACTCATCTTCCATTTCCTTAGGTCCATTCCCTTTACCAAATCCTCACACTCATCCTATGTAGAGAAGTATCATTTGAGTACTACCCTCCTCCCACACCGAGTAGCCTAATACACCAATGATACCATTATGATACTTTCTGGTTCACGTGTGCATGTCATGGTGCATTATTTTATTAGATGGTTTCCATAGTATAAAAATAAAGTGAGTTAAGTTATATATATATATATATATATATATATATATATATATATATATATATATATATATAGACATATAGTAAAAATGAATTGTCTAGACTTTTATCTTAAAAATATATAAGTGAGCCCCGAGGGTTGTATGTTAGATTGTGGGGTGTGGAGGGGCTTGAGTTGGAGGTATTGTTCGACACAGGGTCGTTTCTGAAAAAAAAAATGGCCCTGTTCGAGATAAAAAATTTGGGCCCTATTCGCAAATCTTCATATAATATAAACTCATCAATCATTCAATCAAATATATAAATACCAAAAACCCATAATGCTACAATAATTGTTATGAAATAGATAAAACAAATTAACAAAAATAGTGTGACAAAAATGATCAAATTATCGAACTTACTTGCTAAGCGAACAGTGTGGTTCTTCTAGCGTTTTTTTGAAGAAAAGCTCTCGATCAACTCCTTGTAATCCATAGTATCTAATATTTCACTTTCAATAGAAATTGTCGCCAACCCGTTTAGCCTTTCTTATGACATTGTAGAACGTAAATAGATCTTTAACAACTTCAACTTTGAGAAACTTCTTTCTGTCGATGCCACGGTTACTGGAATTGTCAACAACAATTTATATGCATTTATAGCATTAGGATAAGTAGTACTGCGTTGGAAGATATAGTCTAAAACATCAAAAGAGTTGTCAATGTGTCTCGGTAAAAATGTATTAATCAACTTCAACTCTGTATACAATTCTTTAGCATCAATATCGGACTCTCCTTCATACTTCAATGCATCTTGAAAGCGATAACAACACTCCTTAAGTTTGGCTTCATCAAAAAGTCAGTCGGCCCTGCGTGCGTCTGATACTCTCCTCACTGCTGCCGTGCTGCGACTGAATCACTGCGAAATTGCGAAATCCCCTGATCTGATCGAATGATGATCGACGTTTTGTTTCCAGTTTCCCTCGTCCAAATTCCCTGTGCGATATACTATATTGCCTGCAACAGTGCGACTTTTTGTTTCCTTTCCCTGATCTAGCATGCCCTTATTTTGTTTAGACTAGTCACTTGGTCTTCTTAATTGGGCCATTTTTTAAAAACTTTTAAACAGATCCTTATTTAAAAAACTTTGTGTCTTTTAGTAGACCCTTATTT
>JARYGA010016020.1:0-49786 GCA_030545235.1 Helianthus tuberosus
AGTCCCCGAGGGTTATACCCTCTACCCTTGGAGAGAAAGCTTTGGCCTTTGTCCAAAAGTCAATGTTGTACCAAAGAATCCTTTATCCAATCAGGCATATCGTACGCAGACAACCCGATCCCATTAGCTCCTGTGCCAGATGTCTCTCACCTGATTCGGGCATTGGGTCTTCCCATGGACGGTTCAGATCTTTTGGGATGGAACCGAGCATTGATCTTTGTTGTTGGTCTCTCACTTCTCTTCTTTCTTTTACAAGAGCTGATTGTAGTGCAGCTGCACGGCTCAATCAACCCTCGGTTGAGGGCGAGTTGTTCTCGCTCTGCTTTGCTGGGGAAGACGGGCTTCTTCTTCTCGCCGAATTCGTAGCGATTCATGGTGTGGGGATTTGGGTGGTGGATTTGGTTCGTTTTGTTGGTTGCAGGGCAGGAGGGGGAGAGGATCGATGAAGGAGAGTAACGCTAGGGAAGGGGATCGATGAGGGAGTTGCAGAGGTTGGGAGGATGAGGTGGTGTGGTGGGTAGACTTTTTAGGGTTAGGAAATTGGGGAAGATGGTGTGCATATTTAATTTTTTGTTTTATTTATTAAACATTTAAATAAAAACATGAATTGACCTTAATACTCTTAAGTGAATAAACTTAACAAAATTTTTTAACCAGGTTAGTGGTAAAGGACGTAGAGTGTAATGAGTTTTGTAAATAAAGGATTGCGACTGTAATTATTGAAGTTAAAGGTTATCCATTGCAATTCGCTACAAACATAAAGGACGAAAAGTGTAATTTACCCATTCTTTTATTAAAATTAGATTAGTCGTCCGCTTTGCAATGCATCAAAGGTAGTACATTTGGTATAATCCTTTAAAACATGATTTTGTTGACTTTAAAACCAACTACCCTCGTGATTTGGTTAGAGATATTCTCTGTGATGTCCTAAAGCGAGCAGAGATTTAGGCTAAAAAGGAGGCTAGTCAACTTTCTGATGGATCCGCTTGATGGGAGGTCTACTCTTCGGCCAACTGACATTCTTGTGTTTGGGTGGGCATGAAGAAAACACGCTTGTGTGGATCTTACAGGAGTGTCCCCCTTCATTGTATCTATTTACGTGATATTACTAAATATATGAAACTTATTGAAATAAATAACTTAGTTATAGATATCAGTGTAAACGTTGAAATCCATTTCAAAAAATAAGAACAATTGCAAGGACAAATGCATTAATTTGTCCTAAGAAATGAAAGATATGTATAAACAGACTAATGGTTATAACACATAATTGATTATGGTCATTTATAACAGAAAACATAACAAAAATACAAGTTAGTGTTGTCTTAGCAAGATTAAATTGATAAAACAAAACTAACAAAAATTACAAGAAAGTCCAGTTTATATATATAAGGCACATGTAATATAATATGCCAAACTATACATTGATCGAGTGAACCATGTTATACTGTTGTGTTCTTTATTTCTTGCTCTTTAAGACTTGATGCCATTCTGTGTGGGTGTTGTTTGAGTCCGATTTCCTAACATGTATAACTTATGTTTTGCAGTATTGTACTGGCTGTATAATGAAAACAAATTAATAAATGACCAGCCTAGAGAAAAATAAAGGAATTATAGCGATAAGCAACAACGGCCCTACAATTAAGGACTTAACACCTAGTTTGGAGCACAACGAGTTAGTCTGGATCAGAGGTTTTAGTTGTAACCATTACAGACCACTACAGAAGGAGGTGCGTGCGCCGTGCGGTTGGAGGCACGTTACTCAGCCGCACATGAGTACATGATTGAAATACAGATCAAAGGAAGCTAGAAAAGATAACAACTTACTTAAGATTAGAAGAAGTTACAAGTATGTCATTCATTGATACCCTATTCTTTCATTCAAACCTCCTTTATAACCTGCAATGGTTTGGTTCCTTCACATTGATGGGCCTCTTGGACTGGGCTGCTGGCTTAGGTCCATCGGGTTCATAATGTTAGATAGACAAACAGAATCATATTAGTGTAACTGATATCGCTTATGCCTTACCTAATGGAGCAGCCATAGCACTTTCGCGAGTGATTTAAGTCGAAGTGAAAATAATCAAGATTTCATTCTTGAACAAAAACCAATTTTTTGATATAATTAATCTATATAAACATGACACAAGAGACTCTTACGAGTCTATAAATCTTGCACCAAAGCAGTCGCGAGTGACCATCACCCTTATCAAATACTCCCACCAACAAGGACTTATCTGCGTCCGTGCGGGCACGTGCGAACGCGGCTGGCGATTCCAATCGGTCAAGTGATGAGAAGACTTACCTTGTGTATGAAAACGGATGTTTTCGTCACGACAAGGGATGCGGTAACCACAGCAGTTACCGCACATAGCGATGCGGCTTAGCACCACATCCTGTACACATCTTTGTCAAAGCAAGGGACGCGGAAACAACCGCGGTTACCGCAGATAGCGATGCGGCCCAACACCGCATCCTATTGACGACGCAAGTGGGACTGACACATTGACTTAAGTGGCCAAAACAACAAGTGGCACTGATAGCAGCCATCTGTCAGCCCACACGTAAGCAACGCAAGCACACAGACTGACAACCACAGCGGGACGTGGCGTCACCTCTGTGACCTACGCGCCTGACATACCTGAAAGGGGCTGCGCGTTGTCAGTCTAACCACTCAATTACACTCATTCACTCTTCGGCTATATATACCCATCCCGGACCAGGTTTGAGGTATCGCTTATCAACTCTCTCACTCTTACTACTATCACACACTTTGCTCTCAAGCAAATTACTGATTCTCACGCCGGAGAGTGGTAACAAGGAGCACCACCCACCCATCCTTCTTGTTACGAGTCATGGTGTGTTTTCTTTGTGTAGGAGACAGATCAGCGGACGATCCAGCCACAGATCCTCGGAAAGAAGGGATTAACCCTACTTGACGAGACCAGTGAATTAACCTCCCTTGGTTAACCACTGTTTCATCAGACTTGTAGGCAAACCAATAAGAAAAATGGTCTGGAGTTCGAATAAATGCGAATAAGGTATTGAAAGTGTTTCTAGGATTGTTCGACTAGCAACAGAGGTTTATGCGGATGAAGCAGTTGAAGCTTTGAGAGCTGGGAAGGTTATAGATGTTCCTACTGATACTCTTTATGGTTTCCCATGTGATGCTTGGTATGATTGTTGGTTTTTTATTTGAGTTTTGTGGGTGCACACCAGGTGTTCGACGATTTGCTTGTGTGAATGAATTGTTGGTTATAAATGGTGATTTTTTGTTGTTTTGTTTTGTTTTGTTTTGTTTTGGTGTCGGATCCTTATCAATCAGACCCGATTGAAACCCCCTTTCCATCGGACCCGACAAAACTCCCCTTTCTCACACTCTGTTCGTGATGGTGGAGATTGATGGTGGTGGAGGTGGTGATGGATGGTGGTAATGCAGGAGAGATACAGAGGAGTGGGGGTAGAAGAAGGAGGTAGAAGAAGAAGTGGGGGATTGTTTTAATAAAAGCTTTAAATAAAATAAAAATGAAATGAGCATTTTGCCCCTGAAGAAAAGGATAAAATACCAGGATTTAATTTGAGAAACATAACCCGATTTCATTTTTGGACCAAAATGACAATAAAAGTGAAACCACAGGGAACCAGATGCAAAAGGTTTCAAATTTGGACAAAAGTGACAAAAGTGATCAAAACTCAGGAACCAAAATGGCAGTTTACTCTATTATTAATCATCAACTTTGCAATGCATCAAAGGTAGTGCATTTGGTATAATCCTTTAAAACATGATATTGCTGACTTTAAAACCAACTACCCTCGTGATTTTTAAACGACTATAATTTTTTCATATATTAATCTATAAAAGTTACACCATGAAAATGAACATTTCATTGGTATTCTATAGTTTTCTTATAAGTAAAACAAATTATCATGTTACGTGATTACCAATGTATGTGTTTTTCGCTGCATCGCTCGGGCACTTCTATATATATTTGCTAATTTTTTTAATTAAACTATAAATCATTCGATATACTTAAATATATTCATTGTATTTATTTACGTTATATTACTAAATATATGGAACTTATTTTTTTTTTGAACGGCCAACAAAAGAAATTTTATTATCAAACTAGCCAGCGGCTAACACCATACTTACAAACTCCAAACAAAAAACTTACACCCAAGGGATCTAAATATTAAACGTTCTAAAATACATCGAAACATTTCCATTGTTCCCAAGTAATCGTCGCCGTCTTTGCTCGATTCTTTACCCACATAAAACTTTTTGCCTTAATTTCTTCCAATATATTTGTTATCGTCTTTGTCCTCCCTGAAAAAAATAGCTCATTTTGCGAATTCCAGAGGCTCGAGATGGTGATTAAACACACCGCATGGAAGGCCTTTTTCCTCTTAACTGAACCATGGTAATGTTTATGATCTTCAAGGATATCTTTGATACTAAAAGCCAAGAAGAATTGTGCCTTACACCATTGGTAGACAAGCTGCCAAACAATTTGAGCTAATTCGCAGGAGACAAATGTCACACCCCAACCGATGGCGGAAACATCGGGGCGCGACACTGAGCAAAACAGATTGTCCATGAGTATCCATAACAGCTATTAATTACCAGATATTTAAAACGTCATGTCCCATACCATAACATATCTAAATAAAACAGTTATTACAAATAATGTCTCATAAACAAATACTGATCCGACAACTCAGATTTCAATTAAGATAGTTTGTTTGTTTGTTTCTATACTCTTTCCTAGCCTCGGTTTCATCACACAGCAAACAAGGCGTCCTAGCATCTTAAGCACCTGCCACATACGTTAAAGTAAAAGTCAATACACAAAGTGTAAAGGTGAGCATACAACTTTGATAATAGCATAATAGAGTTCGAAATCATTTACGCATAACCAGCACGTACAACGTATGATGTGAAGCACGTAAGTTATCGACATGATCCTATCAATACCAATGACTGCGGGTTGACTGCGCAAGGCAGTTTGTAACACATATTCACCACTGCGAATCATGAGATTAATAGTCCTTAACAACCCCTGAGTGAACAGGTGCTGAGTCCAAACTATAGTACTATCGTTGCTAAGGTAGGTAGACAGCAATCTATGTGTAAACATAACAAACAAGCATTCATCGAGTTACGTATAACATGCGGTAGCGGTTAGCGTTAAAGTATTGCGTAGTGTGTTCGATGTGATTTAGAATAAGTAACGTATGTAACACCCAAAAGTGCATAAAGCAAAAAGAGTTCGAGTATACTCACAGTGGTAGAGTTAATGGATTGAAGGGAGCGCTAGAGCGGAATTAGCCTGAACAGTTAACGATAGCATAAGCAAAAGTCAGCGCGTAAAACGGTGTAGGTGTACCAAGGATCGGATGGCAATCCGATCGGATGGCCAGTCGATCGGGTGGCAATCTGTTCGGATGGTCATCCGATCGGATGGCAATCTGTTCGGATGGTCATCCGATCGGATGGTCATCCGATCGGATGGCCATTCGATTGGATTGACACCTTGTTTGGTGAGTGATGTGTTTGTGTATGATGGTTTGTACTTTGAAGTTTTCGTTGTAGCATTTTAAAAATAGAGAAGTATCCCTACCTTTCAGGTCGGTCGATCGAACGGTCGTTCGATCGGACAGCAATCCGATTGGCGAGACTTCTCAGTTTGAGAACAAGTTCACAGCAGGACGGTCACTCGATCGGATGGCTATCCGATCAGGTGGCAATCCGTACGTGCTGAACATGTTGAAAATTGTTTAAGTACCAAAGTCCTAAACGTCACACGATCGGACGGTCGCTCGATCGGATAGCGATCCGATCGGGCGGTAACCCGTTCAACGTCCAGATCCTTGAAATATTTGAATAAAAGTTTAAGTATGGAACCAAGTGCAATCCGATCGGATGGCCGGTCGATCGGACGACAATCCGTTCCGACGGTCTGATCGTCCTAACACTTGTTTCTGTTTGAAGTGTTGTAGCTTTAAACGAGACGTTTTGATATCTTGCTTGAACAACAGAACCCTTATCTCGGCCCAAGTGACCCGACCGAACAGGAATCACCCTAGTCCGACCGGTTCACGGTTCGAGTCGGTAGTTCATGTTCAAACCTGAAATCAATATCTCTCCTGGATAGAATTCAGATCTGGAACTAATGCATCACTAAGAACGAGTAGAAGATCAGAACAAGTCCCGATTCTATCGGGTTTGAGTGCATTGAGTGTAAAAGAGTTGAAAGAAAGTTGGAAAACCTTCTCTCAATCCTTTTATCCATGAATTCGTGTAGATCTAAGTGAAAACATTGATAAATGTTGTGGAAATCCTTCAGATCTAAGTTGTTCTTGGTGGAATGAAGCCAAACATTGAAGTTCATGAGATCTCCATGATGACATCATCCTAGAACACCTCAAATCTGGTGATTTCAAGGTTAAAAGTTAAGATTCAAAAGATAGAAAGGTGTAGGAGTGCGTGTAGATCAAGAAAGTACAAGATTTAGGTTGGAAACTTACAAGAATTGAGAGAAATCGAGAGAAGTAGAGCTTGAGTGCGGCTGGGTCGAGTAGAGAGCTGTCACATCAAGTGATGTGACATGTGGGGGTATTTATAGGGTTTCCTAAAAAGGAAAGTGAGGAAAAAGGCTGGTCTATCGGGTGGCAGTCCGATCGGGTGGCAACTCGATCCATGAGTTCGGCGTGATGAGTTTATTTGTTTCGATTTCGGGCGTTGAGCGTTGCGATGCTATAGCATTTTCCATTAGATTACTTTTAATCCCAACTACTATATGTAGCATACAATCACTATAATTAACTTGCGTTTAGCGTTTTCGATTCGATTACGATGCGATTGGTTTGCGATTGCGATTTACACCTCAACATAACATAACATGCACAAGTAACACATAAATAGCACACACACGTAAAACAATATCCAGAACACACTATTCGAGTTGCGGGTGCGATAAACGATAAGTCGATTAAACATGCAATTAATATGCGATTAAACCTCGATTATCAATAGATACTCCGCATAATACAACTAAAGCGATAACATAAATAGATTAACTATAAGTCAAAGAGGTCAAAACAGTAGTTGAGCAAGGAGTGACAAGTCGCAATTAGCAATCTTTTCTTCCTTTGACTTCAATCTTGACTTTGACTTTGACTTTCGAAACACGGGGTGTTTCAACAAACAAATGTTCACTAGTTTCGGTATACGCCCCACATATTGCACATTCCAGATTTTGAACCGGAATACCCCTTCTTGACAGCGCTAACCTGGTTGGAAGTCTTTCCTTTTGAGCTCGCCATGCTACTATGCCAACTTTTTTGGGAATCCAGTTGTTCATTCCACCACATACTCAGGAGGAACACAATTTATGTCGATTATTGCCTGTTTAATACTAGCTACATTGAATCGACCCGCCTCATCCAGTTTCCACACCCAACTATCTTCCCCCGTAGAGACCGACACATGCTGCAAGAGGGCAGCTAGTTGCTGGAGCTCTAGCATCTCGTCGGCGCTCACCGGTTGTCGTCTCCAATCCCATACCCACGTTGATCCGTTCGAAGTCGCACGATTTCTTTGAGCTACCGTACACCACCGGTCCCTTTCCAACTGAAACAGTAACGGGAAAAGGACATGTAAAGGGTCCGATGTCGCAAACCCCCGCCCCCTATCTGTCCCGGGAACGGGCGGCCGCGAGACTCGGTGTTGGTGGTATCGGTGTTTATCAATTTGGCAGCGGAATTTACATCAGGACCGTAGTTAGGAAATATTTTATCAGAGTAAAGCACCATATTTTATATAAGTAAACATATTGGGATAAAACCCAAGTTTTTATTACAAACTGATTTATAAGGATAATCCCCATTTTATTAAAATAAAACATCTTCTTTATTTAGGTAACTTTTATAGCCACTTTCTCCAAGCCTTCAGTGCTGTCCAGCTGGCTTCTAGTTGGCTTTCACATTTTGTTACCTGAAACGCGTTTAAAAACATTTTGTCAGTGGAAAATACTGGTGAGTGAATCCCAGTTTAATCAAGAAGAGTTTTATCAATTAACAGTATTGAGAGCGATTACAATGTTTATATCTACACAATTACTCATTCAGTACTTGCTACTCGACCGTATCTGTGGCTATGGTCATATCACACATTGGCTAACCCGTTGTCCAACTGTGAAGATTATCAAGTAATGTATACAAAACCCCATAATACCGGTAGTAATTGAAGAATTACAAAGACTCAATCACTGCTTAATTGCATTGTAAAACATTTAAGATTTTGTAAAAACAGTTGCAAAAAGGAGATTACTCACATTGCTGTCTTAGGTTTTCTTTAAGGGTTTCCTGGAAATTATCTATAAATTACACAAATGCACACGTGTTAGTATAATAACCCAATATTTACATTAGTAATACTCTCCCTGAGACGGTATTCCAACGACTACGACGGGCAGAACCACGACAGCCGTTATGGAACCCTGGATCAATCGGGCAACGTATCTAATACGTAACCGGGGTTATGATACTTACAACGAGGCAGAACTTCGTTATTTAGGGGGTATTATACCCGAGAATAGCTTCTACTACTTAGAAATTCGAGAGAGAAAGAAAAGTGTGAGCGAAATCGACTGAAGGCCCGAGCACCCAATTTATAGGAACTGAAATTGAGTTTGTCGCTCCCCGCGTAAGAAATGGAAGGGGTTATGCGGCCCGCGAGGGCAGCTAGGGTAGGCCCTAGCTTGTATGACTCAGCCCTAGCTTCTACACGATGCACGACACGTGGCAGCACCTGGTGTAGCCCTGACTCCGAGCTGTCGCGCCCCGCGTAAGAGACTCTAAGGGTCTACGCGGCCCGCGAGTGACACACAAAACTTGATTTTCATTTATTTTTAATTATATATTGTATTTTGGGCTCAGTTTTCGCATATGGGGTGAATTTTAAGACATATTGGGATATTTTAATATATATTAGGGTGTTGGAATATATTTTGGAGGGTCGTTATATCCTCCCCACCTTGATTTAGAGCTCGTCCTGGAGATCTACTGGAATAAATGCGGGTATTTCCTTTGCATTTCTGATTTAAGTTCCCATGTGTATTCTGGTCCTCTTTTGGAGTCCCATTTCACTTTGACCAGAACTAATCTCTTGTGCTTGAGGTTCTTGACTTTCCTGTCTTCAATCTGTAGAGGCCTCTCTACAAATTTTAACTGCTCATTTACCTCTATATTTTTAAGAGGCACTACTAGTGATTCGTCAGCTAAGCATTTCTTGAGATTAGATACATGAAATACAACATGTATTCCCGCCATTTCCTCCGGCAGTTGTAGCTGAAAGGCTACAGATCCCATTCTTCTAATAATCTCAAAAGGTCCAACATACCTGGGACTTAGCTTTCCCCTTTTGATGAACCCGACTACTCATTTCCAAGGAGAGACTTTCAATAATACTTTGTCTCCTACCTGAAATTCCAATGGCTTGCGTCTGTTATCAGCATAACTCTTCTGTCGATCATGTGCTGCTTTTAGTCGTTCCTTGACTTGAATGATCTTGTCTGTTGTTTCTTGCACTATTTCTGGTCCAGATAATTGCTTTTCCCCAATTTCTGCCCAACAGACTGGGGTTCGGCACTTTTGTCCATAAAGTGCTTCGAATGGTGCAGCATTGATACTTGTGTGATAACTGTTATTGTGACAACTCGTAATTTAGAACCCTTCTTTGTATCTCGATGTAACATGCTTGAACGTTATGTAACTAGTTGACATGTTGGTTTAATGAATGTTATAAGTGAATATTATGTGAATATGTGTCGCGCTTTTATGTATGCGTAATATTTATGTGACCCGAGACACTAGGACCCGACTCGAGACCACTCGGTCTCGAGTAAACAGTGAACAGCTGGGCCGGTTGGGCCGTGCACCCCCAAGGCCACTCGGAATCCACTTAGAGTGCACCACCTTGTATAAAACCCAAAACCTACACCCACTCTCACACACACTCTCCCCTACACTCTCTCTCTCTCTAGAAAACCTTAAACCCTAGAGATCAAGCATCACCTCTCCTCTCCTTTTCTCTCGGATCAAACCGGCGACCACAAGGGGCTCTCGGATCAGCTCGTACACACCCATTTGGAAGCCTCATTCGTTACTACTTCACACCTTTGAACCCATACTTGAACCGGTTAGTGATTTCTTTGCAAACATATGTATATGCATGATTAAAGTGTTGATTATGTGATAATATGCATCGTGGCTATTGTTTGAATATGACAAAGGTGTTTGTTGATTTAATGGGTTCTTGATTGTTAGATGATACATGCTTGGTTCCAATATCCTATGTGAACATGACTTTTGTGTAGAACAACATTTGGATAAGATGCTTTGAATGACAAGAATGATAGTTTAGGATTATTTATGATCATTCGATTTTATGCTAGAGGTTATAGAACAAAGGTTTAGTTGATAACGATTTGCAAGATGATTTTGATATCTAGAATAGGTGTTGTGATTCGGGTCCATAGAATGCATAGTTATGAAGGATGAGCATGTTTGATTTAATGTGAAAACTTAAAAGATGAACTACTTGAAGATCATGCAAATATTTGAAATATGCTTTGTTTGATTCATTTGATTAAGGTATTAGACAAGAAAACATGTTTGAGTGTTTTGGTTGGATAGTACACAGTTACATGAAATCGAAATTCTATTGGTTAGTACATGCGCTGGCAATTAGCAGGTGTGCCAGTCGAGACCCCCGGTCTCGAATCGAGACCATTAAGCCACAACTCGAGACCGCAGTGATTGCGACTCGAGACCAACCCATGACAGCTCGAGACCGTGTTTGCGACACAGGTTACGAGTCGAGAACACCTAGTCTCGACTCGAGACCACACATTACCAGCACACAAACAACATGACTCGAAACCAGGTTGCTGGCCTTGTTGCGACTCGTGACCTGACTCGAGACCACCAGGTCTCGAGTGATGAAGGCTACAAACTGAGACAACACTGTCTCGACTCGAGATCTCTAGTCTCGACTCGAGACCACTTGATTATGTATATTCTGTTTGGACCTGCATGGTTACAGGCCTAAGTAATTGGGCCGAATATATGGACTTTATGTGTATTGTTAATTGTGTATGTTGTGCACTGTTGATTGGACTGCCATGAATAACACCTGTTTGCAACGTGCTAGTATACGTGTAGAAAATGTACGTGCATTACTTGGTTTGTGTCTAACTTGTGTGGTAACCATACTAGGATGTGGTTGACCATAATTAGCTTGATTTGACCTTTCGTTTATCTGCCGAGCAAACCAAGGTGAGTTCACACTCTACAAAGCATGGGATTCCCAGGGGTTGGGAATGGGGTTAAGGAACATGGATTCCTCGTCCTTTATTGGGTAGGACAGTGATGGCTCAGGAATATAATTCCTCATCCTCTCGGACAGATACTTTCACTAGACCAAAAACTCTATCACAAAGTCCCTCCTTTTTATATCGACTTAATCGCCGGGCCAATGGCGAGCGGGTCATTAGTTAGATAGCGCTATTTAGGTCTGACAAACCTCACACCGTGCCGCAGAGGATGGGCGTGAACTAATGGATCTGGGCACGTCAATGATGATAGACATTGACAGTTCAGGGCACATAAACATGACTACAGTTAGCAGTCGATATGGTAACGGGTCTAGTAACATACACGGGGTAGCCCCCACGGCCGTGGAGCCAGATAACAAACATGGGGTAGCCCCCACAGCTGGATAGCCAGAGTAATTGGGTTAAACAAATCACGTTTTCAACTATGGGGTAACCCCCACGGCAGGATGCCAGATAAAGGAAACCGTTTTCAGAACAACTTAAAACAAACACCCAACTGTGAACTCGCTCAACATTATTGTTGACTCGTTACTACATGCTTTGCAGGCCAATAGGTACTTAGCTGGAGCTTGCATGGAAGAGAGTCGTTGTGGGACATGGATAGCTGTGTGCCATGTTAAACTTTGAAACAATTAAACTTATGTTTTGGTTTTAAACGTTATGCTTCCGCTTGCAACTTAAACTATGTTTTGTTTGGACACCAATTGTATTGGTTGGATTTTATAATCACTTGCATGCTTGTTCAATATGATTGGTGGCTGGATCCTGGTCAGTCACGCCTCCTAGCGGTGGTATTCCGCAGGTGGATTTTGGGGGTGTGACAGATTGGTATCAGAGCCATTGGTTATAGTGAACTTGGTTTTAATAAGGGGAAAAAGTTTTATTAAAATCAGACTATAACCTGTACAGTGCTCTACGGTCCACAACGACGCTTCACTCCACATGCAAGGCTCGACATTCTAGGTGATATGGTTTACGTTCTGTTACCTACTTGCTAAATTTCATAGAACTATGCTCATGGTGTGCTTAGATAAACGTAGCAACTATAGTATGAGAACACATGTGTGCTTACTCTCTTCCGTCATCGCACTTTCACGGACCTCTCTCACTCATGTTTCCCTCTTATATGAAGATCATGAGTGGACGCGTTAACATGACTCAAGCCCAGTTGACGGCTCTGATTAACGAACGAGTTGCTGCGGCACTCGCAGCTGCACACACAGGAGGTATATCCTGCAGTCCAAACTCATTCTAGGATCTTTAGATCCTACTCTCGTGAACTCACCTTTGTGTTAAACTCTGTCCTTTCTTTCACCCACAACAGGTCAACATGCTCAGCCACCCGTGTGCACCTTTAAAACTTTTATGGACTGCCGACCCACTACTTTTAGCGGCACTGAAGGAGCTGTAGGTCTCCTCCACTGGTTTGAGAAGCTCGAGTCAGTTTTCGAAATGTGTGAAAGCCCTGAGGCGCGCAGGGTGAAGTATGCTACCGGTACTCTCGAGGGTTTAGCTCTCACATGGTGGAATGCTCAGGTCCAAATGTTGGGGTTGGTTGCTGCTAACGCCACCCCATGGGACAATTTTAAAGAAATGATCAAGGAGGAATACTGCAGTCGTGACGACATTCATAAGCTGGAAGTCGAGTTCTACAACCTCAAGATGACGGGGTCAGAAATTGAGGCGTATACTAAGAGGTCGAATGAGCTTGCATTATTGTGTCCTACTATGGTGGACCCTCCAATTAAGCGTATTGAACTCTTTCTTAAAGGCTTAGTGCCAGAAATCCAAAGTCATGTGACTTCAGCAAACCTCGCCTCCATCCAGCAGGTTGTTCAGTTGGCTCACCGTCTCACTGATCAGGCGGTGGAGCAGAACAGGTTACCAAAGCGTATAAGTGCTACGGCTACTTCGGATGTTCCTAGTGACAACAAGAGAAAATGGGATGGAGCTTCAAGCAAAGGTTCAACTTCTGTACAATCTCAGTCTCAGCAGAGAAAGACTGATGACTACAAGAGCCCCAGTCAGCAATCATCTGGTGGTCAAAGTCATGGTGGGTACAAGGGGAATCACCCCAAATGCAATCGCTGCAACCTACACCACAGCGGGCTATGCACCAGGGGTAACTGTCATCGGTGCAACAAGCCAGGTCACGTCGCCAAGGACTGCAGAAGCTTGTACCCCGCTAACCAGAATCATCAACAACAAGCCCCTCAGAACCAGCGACAGCAGCAGCAGCAGCAAGGTATCAACAAAGGGTGCTTTCAGTGTGGAGCTGAAGGCCATTTCAAGAAAGATTGCCCCCAACTGAACAGGAACCAGAACAACAACAACAACAACAATAATCAGGGGAATGGTAACAATGGGAACAACAACAACAACAACAATGGAGCCAGGGGGCGGGTGTTCGTGCTTGGTCAAGGTGAAGCAAGGAATGACCCCAATGTTGTGACGGGTAAGTTCCTTCTCGACGACTTTTATGTTACAGTTTTATTTGATTCGGGCGCCGATACTAGCTACGTGTCACTAGAAGTTAGTCGAATGCTTAAGCGTATTCCAACACCTTTGAATAACAAGCACACTGTAGAGCTAGCAAATGGTAAGAGTTTAGAGGCCGCACACGTAGTCAAGGGTTGTAAACTTATTCTTGCTAACCAGACCTTCTCTATCGACCTCATTCCTATCGTCTTGGGTAGTTTTGACGTTGTCATTGGGATGGATTGGTTATCCCAACACCGAGTAGAAATTCTTTGCAAAGAGAAGATTGTTCGTATTCCTGGTTCCGGTGACGAACCTCTCATGATTCGTGGCGACAAGAGGGGTGCTTTCGAGAACATCATCTCTTTCCTTAAGGCCCAGAAGTG
Source organism: Helianthus tuberosus (assembly GCA_030545235.1). Taxonomy (NCBI): domain Eukaryota; kingdom Viridiplantae; phylum Streptophyta; class Magnoliopsida; order Asterales; family Asteraceae; genus Helianthus; species Helianthus tuberosus. The sequence goes on from JARYGA010016020.1 coordinate 14,264, forward strand.
CTTGAGAAAGGGGCACACCGCTATTTTGGCTCTCGTTACTGACACCTCGGAGAAAGAGAAGAAGATAGAAGATTTTCCAATTGTACGCGACTATCCTGAGGTATTTCCTGAGGAATTACCCAGCCTTCCGCCTCATCGCCAGGTTGAGTTTCAGATTGAACTAGCTCCTGGAGCTGCGCCTATAGCTCGCGCACCTTATCGCTTAGCCCCATCAGAGTTGGAAGAACTCTCTACGTAACTGCAAGAACTCTTGGATAAGGGTTTTATTCATCCTAGCTCATCGCCCTGGGGAGCTCCAGTGCTATTTGTGAAGAAGAAAGACGGTACCTTCAGAATGTGCATCGACTACCGGGAACTCAACAAGGTGACCGTGAAGAATCGTTATCCTCTACCACGTATTGACGACTTGTTCGACCAGCTGCAAGGGTCGTGTTACTATTCAAAGATTGATTTAAGGTCAGGATATCACCAGCTGAGAGTCCGAGAAGAGGACGTCTCCAAAACAGCTTTTAGAACTCGTTATGGACAGTATGAGTTTTTGGTCATGCCTTTTGGGCTGACAAACGCACCTGCGATTTTCATGGACTTGATGAATCAAGTGTGCAAACCTTACCTGGACAAGTTCGTTATAGTATTCATCGACGACATCCTGATCTATTCTAAGAGTCAGGAGGAGCACGAGCAGCATCTACGACTTATTTTGGAACTCCTTCGAACGGAACAGCTTTACGCAAAGTTCTCGAAATGCGACTTCTGGCTTCGTGAAGTCCATTTCCTAGGCCACGTGTTGAACAAGGATGGGATTCACGTTGATCCATCCAAGGTAGACTCGATTAAGAACTGGCCTACACCTCGTACACCAACGGAAATTCGCCAATTCTTGGGTTTGGCAGGTTACTACAGGAGGTTCATTAAGGATTTTTCCAAGATTGCACAGCCTCTCACCTCACTAACGCAGAAAGGCGTTGTTTAACGATGGGGAAATGCACAGGAGTTAGCATTTCAGCATTTAAAGGATAGACTGTGCAGCGCACCTATCCTTTCATTGCCAGAGGGCACAGACGACTTCGTGGTCTACTGCGACGCATCAATTCAGGGTCTTGGTTGTGTACTGATGCAACGGGATAAGGTTATAGCCTACGCCTCACGCCAACTTAAAGTTCATGAAAGAAACTACACTACGCACGACCTAGAGCTAGGAGCTGTTGTTTTTGCACTTAAGATATGGCGACATTACCTGTACGGTACCAAGTGCGCCATCTACACCGACCACAGGAGCCTCGAGCATATCTTCAAACAGAAGGAACTAAATATGCGACAACGACGATGGGTCGAGCTACTGAATGACTACGAATGCTCGATCAGGTATCACCCGGGCAAAGCCAATGTGGTGGCTGACGCCCTCAGTCGAAAGGACACCGCGCCTAAGCGCGTACGAGCTTTGCAACTCACTATACATTCTTGTCTTCCTTCCCAAATACGAGACGCTCAGGTAGAAGCATTGAAACCAGAAAACGTCAGGGCTGAAGCCCTACACGGCTCAAGGCAACGCTTAGAACAGAAGGAAGACGGTGCTTACTACGTAACGGGACGCATTTGGGTCCCACTCTACGGCAACTTACGAGAGCTTGTGATGGATGAAGCACACAAGTCTCGCTACTCGGTACATCCTGGCTCGGATAAGATGTACCACGATATCAAAACTACGTATTGGTGGCCTAGCATGAAGGCCCACATAGCAACTTACGTCAGCAAATGTTTGACTTGTGCGAGAGTCAAGACGGAATACCAGAAACCCTCAGGCCTACTCCAACAGCCAGAAATACCACAATGGAAATGGGAGCAAATATCCATGGATTTCGTTACTGGCCTGCCTAGATCGCAGCGCAGAAATGACACTATTTGGGTGATCGTGGATCGACTCACAAAGTCTGCACACTTCTTAGCTATCAAGGAAACGGATAAGTTCTCCACTCTAGCAGACGTATACCTTAAGGAAGTTGTCTCAAGGCACGGGGTGCCCACCTCTATTATCTCGGATCGTGATGCACGTTTTACTTCAGAGCTGTGGCAAGCAATGCACAAATCCTTTGGCTCACGTTTGGACATGAGCACAGCGTATCACCCTCAAACGGACGGGCAATCTTAGCGCACTATTCAAACCTTAGAAGACATGCTTCGTGCATGTGTAATCGACTTTGGCAACAGCTGGGAAAAGCATCTGCCACTTGTGGAATTCTCGTACAATAACAGCTACCACACCAGCATTAAAGCTGCTCCGTTTGAGGCATTGTACGAGCGTAAATGCCGGTCACCTCTTTGTTGGGCAGAGGTGGGGGATAGTCAGATCACTGGTCCAGAACTTGTGGTAGACACAACCGAACGGATTGCTCAAATACGACAACGCATGGCGGCAGCTCGTGACCGTCAGAAAAGCTATGCCGATAAGGATAGGAAACCACTTGAGCTCCAGGTTGGGGAGCGTGTACTACTCAAAGTTTCACCCTGGAAGGGTGTGGTTCGTTTTGGTAAACGAGGCAAACTTAACCCACGATACGTCGGACCTTTTGAAATCATCGAGAAAATAGGCAAGGTGGCCTACAAACTGAACTTACCAGCAGAACTCAGTGCAGTTCACAACGTTTTCCATGTGTCGAATCTGAAGAAGTGCCAGTCAGATGAGACCCTCGTAGTTCCTTTGAAGGAGCTCACCATCGACGAGCAGTTACGATTCATCGAGGAACCAGTTGAAATCACGGACCAGGATGTTAAGGTCCTCAAGAACACTAGAATACCTCTCGTTCGAGTTCGTTGGAACTCACGTCGCGGCCCAGAGTTCACCTGGGAACGCGAAGACCAGATGAAACAAAAGTATCCCCAACTATTCGCAAACAGTACAACCACTACTGAGGCTGAAGCTACGGAATTTCGGGACGAAATTCCAGATCAACGGGGGGAGGATGTGACACCCCAGGAAAACCAGTGAAAACCATACAACTTAACTAGCTTCCTCAGTGAGTACTTACCAAATTTCGGGACGAAATTTCTTTCAACTTGGGGATAATGTGACAACTCGTAATTTATAACCCTTCTTTGTATCTCGATGTAACATGCTTGAACGTTATGTAACTAGTTGACATGTTGGTTTAATGAATGTTATAAGTGAATATTATGTGAATATGTGTCGCGCTTTTATGTATGCGTAATATTTATGTGACCCGAGACACTAGGACCCGACTCGAGACCACTCGGTCTCGAGTAAACAGTGAACAGCTGGGCCGGTTGGGCCGTGCACCCCCAAGGCCACTCGGAATCCACTTAGAGTGCACCACCTTGTATAAAACCCAAAACCTACACCCACTCTCACACACACTCTCCCCTACACTCTCTCTCTCTAGAAAACCTTAAACCCTAGAGATCAAGCATCACCTCTCCTCTCCTTTTCTCTCGGATCAAACCGGCGACCACAAGGGGCTCTCGGATCAGCTCGTACACACCCATTTGGAAGCCTCATTCGTTACTACTTCACACCTTTGAACCCATACTTGAACCGGTTAGTGATTTCTTTGCAAACATATATATATGCATGATTAAAGTGTTGATTATGTGATAATATGCATCGTGGCTATTGTTTGAATATGACAAAGGTGTTTGTTGATTTAATGGGTTCTTGATTGTTAGATGATACATGCTTGGTTCCAATATCCTATGTGAACATGACTTTTGTGTAGAACAACATTTGGATAAGATGTTTTGAATGACAAGAATGATAGTTTAGGATTATTTATGATCATCCGATTTTATGCTAGAGGTTATAGAACAAAGGTTTAGTTGATAACGATTTGCAAGATGATTTTGATCTCTAGAATAGGTGTTGTGATTCGGGTCCATAGAATGCATAGTTATGAAGGATGAGCATGTTTGATTTAATGTGAAAACTTAAAAGATGAACTACTTGAAGATCATGCAAATATTTGAAATATGCTTTGTTTGATTCATTTGATTAAGGTATTAGACAAGAAAACATGTTTGTGTGTTTTGGTTGGATAGTACACAGTTACATGAAATCGAAATTCTATTGGTTAGTACATGCGCTGGCAATTAGCAGGTGTGCCAGTCGAGAACCCCGGTCTCGACTCGAGACCATTAAGCCACAACTCGAGACCGCAGTGATTGCGACTCGAGACCAACCCATGACAGCTCGAGACCGCGTTTGCGACACAGGTTACGAGTCGAGAACACCTAGTCTCGACTCGAGACCACACATTACCAGCACACAAACAACATGACTCGAAACCAGGTTGCTGGCCTTGTTGCGACTCGTGACCTGACTCGAGACCACCAGGTCTCGAGTGATGAAGGCTACAAACTGAGACAGCACTGTCTCGACTCGAGATCTCTAGTCTCGACTCGAGACCACTTGATTATGTATATTCTGTTTGGACCTGCATGGTTACAGGCCTAAGTAATTGGGCCGAATATATGGACTTTATGTGTATTGTTAATTGTGTATGTTGTGCACTGTTGATTGGACTGCCATGAATAACACCTGTTTGCAACGTGCTAGTATACGTGTAGAAAATGTACGTGCATTACTTGGTTTGTGTCTAACTTGTGTGGTAACCATACTAGGACGTGGTTGACCATAATTAGCTTGATTTGACCTTTCGTTTATCTGCCGAGCAAACCAAGGTGAGTTCACACTCTACAAAGCATGGGATTCCCAGGGGTTGGGAATGGGGTTAAGGAACATGGATTCCTCGTCCTTTATTGGGTAGGACAGTGATGGCTCAGGAATATAATTCCTCGTCCTCTCGGACAGATACTTTCACTAGACCAAAAACCCTATCACGAAGTCCCTCCTTTTTATATCGACTTAATCGCCGGGCCAATGGCGAGCGGGTCATTAGTTAGATAGCGCTATTTAGGTTTGAAAAACCTCACACCGTGCCGCAGAGGATGGGCGTGAACTAATGGATCTGGGCACGTCAATGATGATAGACATTGACAGTTCAGGGCACATAAACATGACTACAGTTAGCAGTCGATATGGTAACGGGTCTAGTAACATACCGGCCGTGGAGCCAGATAACAAACATGGGGTAGCCCCCACAGCTGGATAGCCAGAGTAATTGGGTTAAACAAATCACGTTTTCAACTATGGGGTAACCCCCACGGCAGGATGCCAGATACAGGAAACCGTTTTCAGAACAACTTAAAACAAACACCCAACTGTGAACTCGCTCAACATTATTGTTGACTCGTTACTACATGCTTTGCAGGCCAATAGGTACTTAGCTGGAGCTTGCATGGAAGAGAGTCGTTGTGGGACATGGACAGCTGTGTGCCATGTTAAACTTTGAAACAATTAAACTTATGTTTTGGTTTTAAACGTTATGCTTCCGCTTGCAACTTAAACTATGTTTTGTTTGGACACCAATTGTATTGGTTGGATTTTATAATCACTTGCATGCTTGTTCAATATGATTGGTGGCTGGATCCTGGTCAGTCACGCCTCCTAGCGGTGGTATTCCGCAGGTGGATTTTGGGGGTGTGACAGATTGGTATCAGAGCCATTGGTTATAGTGAACTTGGTTTTAATAAGGGGAAAAAGTTTTATTAAAATCAGACTATAACCTGTACAGTGCTCTACGGTCCACAACGACGCTTCACTCCACATGCAAGGCTCGACATTCTAGGTGATATGGTTTACGTTATGTTACCTACTTGCTAAATTTCATAGAACTATGCTCATGGTGTGCTTAGATAAACGTAGCAACTATAGTATGAGAACACATGTGTGCTTACTCTCTTCCGTCATCGCACTTTCACGGACCTCTCTCACTCATGTTTCCCTCTTATATGAAGATCATGAGTGGACGCGTTAACATGACTCAAGCCCAGTTGACGGCTCTGATTAACGAACGAGTTGCTGCGGCACTCGCAGCTGCACACACAGGAGGTATATCCTGCAGTCCAAACTCATTCTAGGATCTTTAGATCCTACTCTCGTGAACTCACCTTTGTGTTAAACTCTGTCCTTTCTTTCACCCACAACAGGTCAACATGCTCAGCCACCCGTGTGCACCTTTAAAACTTTTATGGACTGTCGACCCACTACTTTTAGCGGCACTGAAGGAGCTGTAGGTCTCCTCCACTGGTTTGAGAAGCTCGAGTCAGTTTTCGAAATGTGTGAAAGCCCTGAGGCGCGCAGGGTGAAGTATGCTACCGGTACTCTCGAGGGTTTAGCTCTCACATGGTGGAATGCTCAGGTCCAAATGTTGGGGTTGGTTGCTGCTAACGCCACCCCATGGGACAATTTTAAAGAAATGATCAAGGAGGAATACTGCAGTCGTGACGACATTCATAAGCTGGAAGTCGAGTTCTACAACCTCAAGATGACGGGGTCAGAAATTGAGGCGTATACTAAGAGGTCGAATGAGCTTGCATTATTGTGTCCTACTATGGTGGACCCTCCAATTAAGCGTATTGAACTCTTTCTTAAAGGCTTAGTGCCAGAAATCCAAAGTCATGTGACTTCAGCAAACCTCGCCACCGTCCAGCAGGTTGTTCAGTTGGCTCACCGTCTCACTGATCAGGCGGTGGAGCAGAACAGGTTACCAAAGCGTATAAGTGCTACGGCTACTTCGGATGTTCCTAGTGACAACAAGAGAAAATGGGATGGAGCTTCAAGCAAAGGTTCAACTTCTGTACAATCTCAGTCTCAGCAGAGAAAGACTGATGACTACAAGAGCCCTAGTCAGCAATCATCTGGTGGTCAAAGTCATGGTGGGTACAAGGGGAATCACCCCAAATGCAATCGCTGCAACCTACACCACAGCGGGCCATGCACCAGGGGTAACTGTCATCGGTGCAACAAGCCAGGTCACGCCGCTAAGGACTGCAGAAGCTTGTACCCCGCAAACCAGAGTCGTCAACAACAAGCCCCTCAGAACCAGCGACAGCAGCAACAGCAAGGTATCAACAAAGGGTGCTTTCAGTGTGTAGCTGAAGGCCATTTCAAGAAAGATTGCCCCCAACTGAACAGGAACCAGAACAACAACAACAACAACAACAACAATAATCAGGGGAATGGTAACAATGGGAACAACAACAACAACAATGGAGCCATGGGGCGGGTGTTCGTGCTTGGTCAAGGAGAAGCAAGGAATGACCCCAATGTTCATTTAAATCCATTTGTAGATTTAATTTAAGAGAACGTACCCTTTTTGGCTTTTCATGATACTTTCGACTTAAAGCATCAGCTACTACGTTTTCCTTTCCTGCATGATACTGGATATTACAATCATAATCACTAAGTATCTCCATCCAGCGTCTTTGTCTCATATTTAATTCCTTTTGCCCAAAAACATTCCTTAAACTCTTATGGTCGGTGAATATGGTAAACTTACTACCGTAAAGATAATGTCTCCAAATCTTAAGGGCAAAAATTATTGCTGCTAGTTCCAAATCATGGGTTGAATAATTCTCTTCATGATTCTTAAGTTGTCTGGATGCATAAGCTATAACCTTTTGACGTTGCATTAACACACATCCATAGCCTAACTTAGAAGCGTCACAATAAACTACAAAGTCTTCAGTTCCTTCTGGTAACGCTAGTATAGGTGCATTGGTTAGTCTTTGCTTAAGAATTCTAAAGGCTTCTTCTTGTTTTGGTCCCCATTCAAACTTAACAGATTTACAGGTTAACTTAGTTAAGGGAATGGCTATTCAAGAAAAATCTTGAATAAATCTTCTATAATAACCGGCTAATCCTAAGAAACTTCTAACCTCAGTTGGTGACTTAGGGGTTTTCCATTTAGTAATAGCCTCGATCTTGGTGGGATCCACATGAATTCCTTCGTGATTGACTAAATGTCCAAGAAACTGTACCTGTTCTAACCAAAATTCGTACTTTGAAAACTTTGCATAAAGCTTTTCTTTCCTTAATAAACTTAGAAGTGCGTGCAAATGCTTTGCGTGTTCCTCTTTACTCTTAGAGTAAATGAGAATATCATCTATAAAGACATTTATGAATTTATCCAAATATGGCTGACATATTCGGTTCATCATGTCCATAAATGCGGCTGGGGCATTGGTTAAACCAAATGGCATGACGGTAAATTCATAATGGCCGTACCTTGTTCTAAATGCGGTTTTAGGAATGTCCTCTTCATGTACCTTTAATTGATGATATCCTGACCGTAGATCGATCTTAGAGAAAAATCGAGCTCCTTGCAATTGATCGAACAGATCATCGATTCTTGGTAATGGATACCGATTCTTAATCGTGACCTTGTTCAATTCACGGTAATCAATGCGCATACGCATTGATCCGTCTTTCTTCTTAACAAACAAAATTGGTGCTCCCCACGGCGATGAACTCGACTGTATGAATCCTTTTTCCAACAATTCATCTAACTGTTTCTTCAGTTCCTGCATTTCTGCGGGTGCCAAACGGTAAGCTGCTTTGGCAATTGGCGCTGTTCCTGGTAGCAGGTGGATTCTGAATTCCACTTCTCTGTCTGGCGGTAGTCCTGGTAATTCTTCTGGAAACACGTTTGGAAACTGAGATACTACGGGAATATCTTTAAGTTCTTTTCCTTTAGTGTTAGTGATTATAGAAATCAAATACACTATAGATCCTTTTCTTATATACCCTGCTGTTTTCATCACAGAGATGAATTTTGTGGATTTAGATGGTTTATCTCCCTTAATTATGATCTTTTCACCCTTTGGTGAATTTACTTGAATTGACTTTTGATCACATAAAATACTGACTTTATTGGCTATTAACCAATCCATTCCTAGTACAACATCAATTCCTGCCAGATTCATTGGGTAAATGTTTGCAACAAACTTTTGATTTAAAAATTCTATTCTTGCTCCCTGCAAGATTTCAGAAATTTTGATAGTTTCTCCATTTGCTGTCTCTACTAGACATTTTTGTGGGAGTTTAGTTAATGTTTGATTAAGAAGTTTGAAAAATGAAGTATTAATAAACTTTGGTTTGCACCAGAGTCGAATAATACTTTAGCAAAAACATCATTAACTAAAAACGTACCAGCGATCACGTCTGGAATCATCTTGGCTTCATCTGCAGTCAGAACAAATGCTCTAGCATTTTTAGTGTTCTTGTTGTTCGTAGCTGGAGCTAATTTCGGACAGTTTGGCTTGATATGGCCTTGTTCTCCACAGTTGTAGTAGATCATGTTGTTAAGTTTCTTCCTGCAGTCTTCTTTCTTGTGTCCATATATTTTGCAAAAATTGCAGTATATGGAGCATCTTCCAGAATGCTTCCTTTTGCAATACTTGCAATAAGGTGCAGAGGTAGAAGCTACATTTTTCCCACGATTGGAATTTCCAGAACGAAATTCTTGGGTAAGCCTCTGAGCTAGGTTCTTCCTTTGATCCTCTTCCCGTGTACGTACTAACTCATCTGTCAAGGTGTTTACTAGTTCTACAGCTTCTTCTATAGTTTGAGGTCTAGTGGCCTTGACTACATGCCTAATCTCCCCGATTAATCCCCATATGTAACGGGAGATTAATACTGGTTCAGGTGATGCAAGGGTTGGCACTATTCTAGCATATTCAAAGAATAATGTAGTATATCCCTTACTATCTACTCCAGTCATTCTAAGGTTTAAGAACTTATTTGCTATCTGTTCTTTTTCATTGGGAGGGCATAATTTCCTTTCTACCATATTCTTAAATTCATCCCATTCCATATTGTAAACCCTATCACTTCCCCTAGACTGAAGGATAGTGTTCCACCATTCTAAGGCTGAATTCTTAAACAGATTGGAAGCTGTCACACCCCGATATTTCCACACTTTACCGGTGGGCCCGGTAGGGAGTAACGTGACGTAGTTGATATCATCATAGTCAAACAACACAATATATAAATGCACAGCGGAAGCAAAAGGATAAATATATTACAATCCGAAATAATGTAACATCAAAGTATTACAACGGAAGTAAAGGATCCACAGGCGGATCGAAAATAAAAATAACACTGTTCAACAGACTTTAGGCATCTAAGCTTGCGAGACTCTTTATTGATGCTAGGAGTAGCTAGCCTATTCCGATTAGTACCAGCACCTAGCCTTTTTGGGAAAATACGTCAGTTTACACTGGTAAATACAATCAACCGACTCATTTTGAAAAGGGTTTAAAAATGATTGATTTGAATGCACATGGCACAAATAATATTTTATAACTTGGGATAATTATTTGAATATAATACTCGTAAAAGATTTACATGTTTCTTATGCGTTTAGTAGCCCGGTTCGTGCCGGGTTAAAGATCAATGGACACACCACATTAATTATATGAAACACCGACGGGCGTACGCCTACGCCCCGTGCTTACGTCGTGGCCATTTCTTAAAAGGCTTTTAAGCAAACAAAACAATTTAAACGGTCATCTCGATAATACTTAACCACCAAATGATTAAGGTCGAATGCCCGACCAAGCGGTATTTTATATACCGTACCCCAAGCCCGTATAGGGAAAATAAGTTAAAAGTATTTACCTGAGCTAAATATAAATTCAATCCCAGCCGTATCAAATCAGCAAGTACAGATAGCTTTTACTGGGCTCCTAAATCTGGAACGAAGGTTTTTAATAACCTATTAGAATCCTAACGGGTCTTTAATTAAGCCTTGACTTAGACCGATTAGTTTTCAAGAGGAAGATACGGTTCAAACGCATGATAAAGCGAAGACCGGAATGGAATGTGATTTAGACCCGACAAGTTTGAAGACTTGTATAATATGGGTAATCTAAACACATTATGGATTTTGGGATAATAACGATAAGGTTTGACCCGTTTCGGCTAATTTATGCAAACTAGTTACATAAACCTAACCGAACGCGCAAGAAGCGTAACGGGTAACCATAAGAATTATATACAGTTTTCCTAAGTTAATATGCCTTAAGTATGTTGTGATATCAGTAGGATACCTTCCATTATGCCTAAAACGAATTTAAACTTAAACTATGCCCCGTAGGGGCATTTGGTCATTTTAAAGGTTATAAAAGAGCTCAAATATAAATCTGAGTCTCGGGTATGATGTAAACAGAAAAATACTTAATTTAATAAGTTATAATGGTAGGGTATCAAGTCTTATATTTATAAAGTGGTCTTGATACATACTATGCGTTAAAAATGCTTAAAAAGGCGATTTGGAGCCATTTCCGGATTCTCAAAGGAAAGCTGATATTTTATTTATTCCAGAAGGCTCAAAATATTTTATTTATCATATTAGCTCAGTAGAAAAAGGTTTGGGGTCAAAAGGATTTGTAAAACTCATTTTATAGCCCGAAAGGGCAAAACCGGCATTAACCGAAATAAAGCTACAACCCTATGTTATGCTCAGCCTAAAATTAATTAAAAATCTTCAAAAATCCCAAAATATTATATTATATCAGTGGGTAAAAGTTTGGTATCAAAGATTGGGTTTAGATAGGCTATACGCTAATTACGCCGTTTAATTTATAAGAAGCGTTCTAATTACGCTATTGAGCATAACTCTTAATCTAGACCTCCAATTGATGTGAAACTTTAGGTACAAGTTTATAAATCAGTAACTAAGGTTTCTATTCTTTTACATTTCCAAAATTCTCGTTTTAAAGTCAAAAGGGCATTATGGTCAACATTAGGCATTTAAAGGAAAAGTGTAAACGAATCGGACAAACAACGAACCAATCACAGAGGGCTATACCATCATGTGACCTGGTCCTAAGGAAGCTCTAAGGCATTTCCAAACTTATCTAAATCGGGTCAGAACTGAAGTCAAAGCAAAAGTCAAACTATGCGCCTTTCGGTTCCGAATCGACCCTAAGCTGAAAATTGTCGGATCAAACATGTATAGACATGTTCTTACATTGATTACTAAGTTATATGAGTGTTAAAATAGGTTACACGCCTTCTAGAATGTTAATTATGTATTAATTCGAAAAATGCATTTCTGTTGACTTTTTCGGATTACGTTTGACCTAGTTAGAAAGGGAAACAGAGGGTAACCTTTTAAGGGTTTATTACCCACATAATTACCTACTTAAGGGTACTTTTAATTCGAGATTTGACTGAGCCAATCTTAATTAATCTCGAAGTCAAACCTTAATTACGACGGTTTGACTTTTAGCTAATTAACTAAGCTAAACTCAATTAAGAAAGGTCAAGGGTACTTACAAGAGTCTAATGCACGATTAGGGATGTCTTGAGTCAACTCTTATGCTCCAGAAATGCTCCACAAATGCAGATGAAGGTGATGATCAAAATGTTGCAAACATGAGGGCTTTATATAGTGAGTTTGATCTCACAAGATCAAGCCAAACAAGTCTACCAATGATCCAAGATGCATACAAGTGTCCCCCCCTAAAGCCTAAAACCATTAAACAAGTCCTTAAAATCGAAAAATGGCGATTTGATGCGGTGGAACGGGCTGGAACAGGCAGCTGTGGGTTTTCTGCATCTGGGACATGCTTGCGCACCGTAAGGTCCATAGTGTTGAGGTGCGCAAGCCTTTGCCAGCACAAAGAATCTTTCAAATGTTGACAGTTTTGACCCCTGGACTTCCAAACTTGATTTTACCTTTATTTCTTGCACTTTGGGCCCTCTAAATTGAATTCTAAGGGCTTCAAGACTTATACCAACTTTGTTAAGTCCTTGGTTAACTTTTGATTACCCGAAAAGTCATAGATTTCAACGTTGACGCTTTTAACCCCTCGCACACGAATTTTATCATAACTTTCTCATACGATAACGAAACTTGGTGAAATTTTTATCACACATTCTAGTGAGCATAATTAATCGTTACAAAGCTTCGGGTTTGCTAAAAGGTCACTCAGAGGTATACTTTAAACATGTTGACATATTTAACCCTTGTCGTTTGTAATTCCTCACTTTCTTTCACAATTAGATTCGTACGATCCATGATTTATTCGTTTAAGGTTATAAACATCATGTAGGGTTATAGTAAAGTATATTTATCCCTTGTTGACATTTTGAACCCTTATATTCACATACTTTCCATGTTTGTCAACTTTAGTCCCTCTAGAGTATACTTTCACACGTTCAAGCTTTTGACACGTGTCAATACATTATAGGACGTAAATTTTCGGGGTGTTACATCCTCACCCCCTTAAAAGAAATCTCGACCTCGAGATTTGCTAAGATGCTGGAAGTACTTTTTGTCACATAATGGACTTAACTTCTATAACATATCTGGAGTCTCTCCATGCTCCCAAAGCGACTTTTATATTAGGTACATGTATCCTGTTGGAGTTTCTTAACCTGTCGATCCTTAATCAATGCAGGTTGCTCATCATATCATAATCTGCATATCATTATGTGATAGTGCTTCTTAACTTATTGGCGAAACACATCCTTCAGTCACTAGTGTGCAATGTATTGCGAGCTCCGCCAAGCTCCTTAAATAGGTTTTAGCTTATAAGCTACTTAATCTTGATACATTCGATTTCCTTCAAATGATTCTATATATTCAGAGCTTAACTAGCCTGATAATTTAACAAATTTGGCACGCCCTTCCTGGGTGACATCTTTTGTTGAACCTTATTCCTTAACAAGAATTTAGGAGGTTTGCTACTTTCATTAATCCTTGATTTTCTGCCGAATACTGGCATCTTACTGATGATTATGAATTTGTGTGATCTTATTTGTTGTTTCCAATACAACTTTCAGATTCTGATAATTGGACTTGCCAATCTATTGTCCTAACAATAGATGTTTAACATTCCATCTATACAAGGTCTCCAAAGGAGCAGCCTTGATGCTTATATATCAACTATTATAGAAAAGCTCATCTTAAGGTGAGATGGTTATTCCAACCACTGCTTAACTAATTTTAAGGAATAACTAATCCTTGCCGTTAGTCGAACAGATCGACGATCCTGGGCAGCTGATGGAAATTCTTAATTGTTGCCTAATTAGGGTTGCGGTAATAATGTATAAGCAAAATGAACCGTCTTTCATAATTAACTATACCGAATTCTCAGGATATTGAGTTAGGCTATATGAACCCTCTATTTTAAAACTTAGTTAATCAGGGTTTCGATTCTTCCAATGATGGTACTAACCGTCTTGGTGATTTTATAATAATATAGCCTTAAATGGGATGTAAACCTTAACTCTACCTGCCTCTCAGGGGTAAACAGGGTAATATTAGGAGAAGATAATCAAGGTACAAGGAGGTTACAGAGATTTTTACAAATCTCAGGCTCCAACTCATCCACCATTGTTTGTGTCAATTAAGTGACACATTTACGTTACGAGTCCACGAACTCCTTGATCTGGATCATTTACTTGGACAATTCCATTCTGGATATCTCCTTTGAATACCATTAGCTGACTTTAGTACTCTATGGCCATCGGAATATCTTTGTGGTCCCATGCATTAAACCTCCATACTGATCAGGCATGGAAGCAATCTATGGAACATGTTAAGATATACCAATCCTCATATGGCACTTTTTATCATACCGTTTGGTATTCGCAATCGTTAGAGATCAAAGAGATATCAACTCTAAATGCAGACGCATTTCACCTAGAGAGAGGATACTTCTAAAATTCTACGCCTGAAGGTTTCTAACAGGAAAAGAAGGAATGATTCTTATGATTTCACCTGTAAGTTTTATCTTACACTTAATATCTGGGGTTCGTACGGGAAAATTTCTAAAAGTTTGCTAAGCTTAAGATCTTATGAGAGACTTAGTAGTACCTGAACCCAACATAACTCTTAGCAATAAAAATCATAATAAGGGTTTTATCTGGTGTCATTATTAACGTGAGCTATCTCTAATTATTCATCAGGAGGGTTAAACGCCTCCATTCTTAATCCCTTTTAAACTTAGCTGTAAAATCTTTGACAAATTTCAGGGTAGTCTCAGCTTTGACTGGTTGTTTCTTAGTCTATACAACGTGAGTAGCTGAGATAGATCCATAATGGGTTTATAATGAGCAGGCTATGAAACCTTAATGTGCCCTCTTATTTTCGATACTAACCACCAATAATCATTTGCATTAAGCTTAGATTTTGGGTAAATTGAATAGAGCACTAACTCAGCCAATGAATTAAAATTTGCGACTTACTGTCAACAATCTAGAACTTTTATGGCGAGAGTCAGAAAATTCTTATTCCATCTTTTTCCCATTTCGCGAAGCGGATACTAGGTTTTTCTAATAAGGTCCTTAAAACTTGGACCATCCCACAATGTATAAGAGGATCCTTCTTGAGGATTTCATTAATGTCCTCACTAATTAAGGGTATTGCCATCGAATGACTGTGATGTATACCTCACCATGTCCTTTCCAGCATAACCGCTGATATACCTAATGGTTTCTACTTCATCTAACGATTTCTTGCAATTGATGGTCCCTTTTTAATATTGAAGTCTCTTGACTTCCAAGAGACGAAGTACTTTTAAGTACATCCTAAAAAGAATGGGCTCTTTGCCATATATGATTTTGTTTGGTTTATCCTTCGCAATTGAAGTATGAATAAAGCTCTTCTCATGAGCAGTGACATGTGTTTTAAAGCGAGCAGTAATTGGCTTCTTGAGCCTTTTCATGAATTTTTCTTATAGCCTTTCTAATAGTTGCGTTAATTACAGTTTTGGAGATTAACTCTATTAACATTGAGGTTCACCTTGGATGCACCATTAACATTTGTTGCATCTCCAGCCTCGCGACTGTTGTTTGTCTCTCCTGAGTTTTCCATACTCGAAGTTTTGGTACTAATTACCATATTCAACAATTGCTTAGGCAATCCATACCCAGTGTCTCCTTGAATTGTCAAAGGCTCACCACAAAGGGGTCATGATGACTACTTGCTTCTTATCGCATAAAGTATGGGCTTGGTTACAGGATGACCAACCCATTTTATATTATTACATCGAGTCCCTCTATTTTAATGGGAACAAGGACAGAAGAAAAGAATGATTCCTAATGGATATAAAACATCCATCTAATATTGCTGAAGCAGTCTCTGAGGTACTATCGGCCAATTTTACTTTATACTTAACGTTTAGAGTTTTAACAGGCAGATTTAATGATTTCCAAAAATCTATTGTCTACGAGAGACTTATCTGAACCTGAATCAAATAATACTTTAGTATAAACGTCATTGATAAGGAAAGTACCTGTTGTGATATCTCCATCCTGAACGGCCTGTTGGGCATTCATTGGAGAGTCCCCATCTTCAGTCTTCTTAGCCTTGTCAGACTTCTTGGTTTTATTAGGGCAATTAGTTTTGATGTGCCCTATTTCATTGCAACCATAGCAGGTTGCGTCCTTTATGTCTTGGCACTCCAAAGTCTTGTGCCCTTCCTCATTGCAAATTCCACAAGGCTTAGCTTGCGCATTTAAAGTGCCTTTTCCTTTAGTCGCCTTCTTTGGGCAGCGGGTCTTTATGTGCCCTTTTTCGCCACAACCATGGCAGGTCGCATCTTCCATCTTCTTGCAATCCAAGGTCTTATGCTCCTTGGACTTGCAGATTCCACAAGGTGAAGGCTGAGATTCAAATCTGCATTTCCCGAGGTGGTATTTCCTACAGGTTTTGCATCTGGTCTTTTCACCTAACTGCTGATTGTCCTTCAAGCCCTTGCATTCATGGGTCTTGTGATCCGTCCCCTTACAGATGACACATCCTCTAGTCCGATCATAGAAACATTTTCCGAAGTGCTTCTTCTTGCAGGTTTTACATTCGGGTTTTGCCTCCTTTGGCTTGGAGCGGTTATAGTTTGTACCGGTCTTACCCTTTTTATAACCCTTATTTGGGGTATTATCACACTTTCGCTTATGATCCTTTAGCACACGGTCCACGGCGTTGTTTACGGCTGTGTCTAACATAGCCTGTAGCTCGATGCCCGCTAAGTTCAGTCTTGCATCATTATTCTGATCGACTGGATGATTGTGACCTTCAGATGGGTCAGCCATGGTGAAGCTTTGAAGGCTACAAACCAAGTAATAATAATTTGTTTAATTATATGGTGAATTGTCGAATTTGATGATTAAATAGCCATGGTATAATTTAACCATATAGGCGAATAGATAGTATTAAATTTATTTGATTATGTTTTGCCTAGGTTTTTAAATAAACCATCCTTGGCGTGTAAACGAAATATAATCCTTCATTTTTATTAGACAGGGGACATAAATCACGCTGTCAATGTCGTATCGACATTTTATATATAAAGCACAAGCTTGCTCCAAAGGACTCTTGATGGCACAGGGGCCTTGTCACTAGGGAAAAATTTAAAACATAATCGATGATTCCTTTGTATCGTAAAATTTCATAGTTCATTGTCTTGACAAGAAGTTATGAAATAAAACTATCTTTTTCATGCAAAATGGATGTTTTGATGTGTACATCATGTTCGACGTTTATTAGCCATGATCCCTCTTGATCATTTACGCTAAAATAAGGGGTTTGGAAAATTCCTAATATAAGGATGACAAGTTTGATTTTATCGCATCACTGTTGTCGGGAGTGTTAACACATTTTCAGATGTTAACAAGGATGTGAATCTCTTGAATAGGTCCTACCATCTTGGCCTCGACATATAGGCTAGATTTACCTTTAAGATTCCTTTTTAATAATTAACGCAGAACAATCCTAACTCGGGATGTTAATAAGGATCTGAACCTAAATTGAGGAACTGCCATCTTGGCCGGGTCTTAATAATGACACGAGGCTAGGTCTTGTCCTTTTTTAGATTTTGCCATTTTATTATAATGGTAGATCTTATAAAAGGAATGTTATTTTTTTTATTTATTTCATTTTTTTTTTCCATGTCTAGAATGAAAATCTAAATTTAATCATTCCACTATATAAAATAAAAGTACAGACGTGCCCTAGACGGGACTTGAAAGTAATAATGTTGTCCTCGAAGGGACTGAAAGATAAATATGTCCTTATAAGGACTATTAAGGAAACGATCTTCAGCAAAAGGAGTTTCTTCTTCATTTTATCTCTGAATGTTTTCTCCTTGGATGCACGTTAATCCAAGTCGCAGTACAAGGTTCCGCATTCCTCGGCTTCGGGTGGGGAGGATTTCCGTTACGGCTCCTTTGCTTGGCGATATATTAATAGTATATAAATTTGAAAGCAATAGTTCTCCGAATAGAGACGAGAGCATTCCTATGTTAAGTCTAGACTAAGAAGGTCAAGGAATGTGCTACTGTGTCATTGAGATTAAACACTAAAGGCTAGTGTTTAATTCACTCAATGTTGGCTCTGATACCAACCTGTCACACCCCGATATTTCCACACTTTACCGGTGGGCCCGGTAGGGAGTAACGTGACGTAGTTGATATCATCATAGTCAAACAACACAATATATAAATGCACAGCGGAAGCAAAAGGATAAATATATTACAATCCGAAATAATGTAACATCAAAGTATTACAACGGAAGTAAAGGATCCACAGGCGGATCGAAAATAAAAATAATACTGTTCAACAGACTTTAGGCATCTAAGCTTGCGAGACTCTTTATTGATGCTAGGAGTAGCCAGCCTATTCCGATTAGTACCTGCACCTAGCCTTTTTGGGAAAATACGTCAGTTTACACTGGTAAATACAATCAACCGACTCATTTTGAAAAGGGTTTAAAAATGATTGATTTGAATGCACATGGCACAAATAATATTTTATAACTTGGGATAATTATTTGAATATAATACTCGTAAAAGATTTACATGTTTCTTATGCGTTCAGTAGCCCGGTTCGTGCCGGGTTAAAGATCAATGGACACACCACATTAATTATATGAAACACCGACGGGCGTACGCCTACCCCCCGTGCTTACGTCGTGGCCATTTCGTAAAATGATGCCAAGGATATCCGGGACATGGTCATTAACCCCCCAAAGGCTTTTAAGCAAACAAAACAATTTAAACGGTCATCTCGATAATACTTAACCACCAAATGATTAAGGTCGAATGCCCGACCAAGCGGTATTTTATATACCGTACCCCAAGCCCGTATAGAGAAAATAAGTTAAAAGTATTTACCTGAGCTAAATATAAATTCAATCCCAGCCGTATCAAATCAGCAAGTACAGATAGCTTTTACTGGGCTCCTAAATCTGGAACGAAGGTTTTTAATAACCTATTAGAATCCTAACGGGTCTTTAATTAAGCCTTGACTTAGACCGATTAGTTTTCAAGAGGAAGATACGGTTCAAACGCATGATAAAGCGAAGACCGGAATGGAATGTGATTTAGACCCGACAAGTTTGAAGACTTTTATAATATGGGTAATCTAAACACATTCTGGATTTTGGGATAATAACGATAAGGTTTGACCCGTTTCGGCTAATTTATGCAAACAAGTTACATAAACCTAACCGAACGCGCAAGAAGCGTAACGGGTAAACATAAGAATTATATACAGTTTTCCTAAGTTAATATGCCATAAGTATGTTGTGATATCAGTAGGATACCTTCCATTATGCCTAAAACGAATTTAAACTTAAACTATGCCCCGTAGGGGCATTTTGGTCATTTTAAAGGTTATAAAAGAGCTCAAATATAAATCTGAGTCTCGGGTCTGATGTAAACAGAAAAATACTTAATTTAATAAGTTATAATGGTAGGGTATCAATTCTTATATTTATAAAGTGGTCTTGATACATACTATGCGTTAAAAATGCTTAAAAAGGCGATTTGGAGCCATTTCCGGATTCTCAAAGGAAAGCTAATATTTTATTTATTCCAGAAGGCTCAAAATATTTTATTTATTATATTAGCTCAGTAGAAAAAGGTTTGGGGTCAAAAGGATTTGTAAAACTCATTTTATAGCCCGAAAGGGCAAAACCGGCATTAACCGAAATAAATCTACAACCCTATGTTATGCTCAGCCTAAAATTAATTAAAAATCTTCAAAAATCCCGAAATATTATATTATATCAGTGGGTAAAAGTTTGGTATCAAAGATTGGGTTTAGATAGGCTATACGCTAATTACGCCGTTTAATTTATAAGAAGCGTTCAAATTACGCTATTGAGCATAACTCTTAATCTAGACCTCCAATTGATGTGACAAGTTTATAAATCAGTAACTAAGGTTTCTATTCTTTTACATTTCCAAAATTCTTGTTTTAAGGTCAAAAGGGCATTATGGTCAACATTAGGCATTTAAAGGAAACGTGTAAACGAATCGGACAAACAACGAACCAATCACAGAGGGCTATACCATCATGTGACCTGGTCCTAAGGAAGCTCTAAGGCATTTCCAAACTTATCTAAATCGGGTCAGAACTGAAGTCAAAGCAAAAGTCAAACTATGCGCCTTTCGGTTCCGAATCGATCCTAATCTGAAAATTGTCGGATCAAACATGTATAGACATGTTCTTACATTGATTACTAAGTTATATGAGTGTTAAAACAGGTTACATGCCTTCTAGAATGTTAATTATGTATTAATTCGAAAAATGCATTTCTGTTGACTTTTTCGGATTACGTTTGACCCGACATTTGACCTAGTTAGAAAGGGAAACAGAGGGTAACCTTTTAAGGGTTTATTACCCACATAATTACCTACTTAAGGGTACTTTTAATTCGAGATTTGACTGAGCCAATCTTAATTAATCTCGAAGTCAAACCTTAATTACGACGGTTTGACTTTTAGCTAATTAACTAAGCTAAACTCAATTAAGAAAGGTCAAGGGTACTTACAAGAGTCTAATGCACGATTAGGGATGTCTTGAGTCAGCTCTTATGCTCCAGAAATGCTCCACAAATGCAGATGAAGGTGATGATCAAAATGTTGCAAACATGAGGGCTTTATATAGTGAGTTTGATCTCACAAGATCATGCCAAACAAGTCTACCAATGATCCAAGATGCATACAAGTGTCCCCCCCTAAAGCCTAAAACCATTAAACAAGTCCTTAAAATCAAAAAATGGCGATTTGATGCGGTGGAACGGGCTGGAACAGGCAGCTGTGGGTTTTCTGCATCTGGGACATGCTTGCGCACCGTAAGGTCCATAGTGTTGAGGTGCGCAAGCCTTTGCCAGCATAAAGAATCTTTCAAATGTTGACAGTTTTGACCCCTGGACTTCCAAACTTGATTTTACCTTTATTTCTTGCACTTTGGGCCCTCTAAATTGAATTCTAAGGGATTCAAGACTTATACCAACTTTGTTAAGTCCTTGGTTAACTTTTGATTACCCGAAAAGTCATAGATTTCAACGTTGACGCTTTTAACCCCTCGCACACGAATTTTATCATAACTTTCTCATACGATAACGAAACTTGGTGAAATTTTTATCACGCATTCTAGTGAGCATAATTAATCGTTACAAAGCTTCGGGTTTGCTAAAAGGTCACTCAGAGGTATACTTTAAACATGTTGACATATTTAACCCTTGTCGTTTGTAATTCCTCACTTTCTTTCACAATTAGATTCGTACGATCCATGATTTATTCGTTTAAGGTTATAAACATCATGTAGGGTTATAGTAAAGTATATTTATCCCTTGTTGACATTTTGAACCCTTATATTCACATACTTTCCATGTTTGTCAACTTTAGTCCCTCTAGAGTATACTTTCACACGTTCAAGCTTATGACACGTGTCAATACATTATAGGACGTAAATTTTCGGGGTGTTATAGAAGCAAACATTATCTTATCCTCTTCCGCACATTTGCTTATTTTTAAGACAGCCTCAGTCTTTTCTATCCAGCGTAGAGTTGCAATGGGTTCTTCATTGCCCGAGAATTCTATTGGTTTGCAGGACCAGAATTCTTTATAAGAACAACCATAAGACATGGTTCTTCTTCTTTTGGGAATGGGCGCTTGAAGTAAGGGTCCATTGTTTACGCTGTGTTCCGGTTCAGTGGGTCGTTTGCTGCTATGTTTACTTTTATTATCAGCTTCCTTAATAGTTTGAATAATAAATAGCATTGCATCTATGATTCCTTGTGCCACTATGTGTTGGATGGCCCTATTATCCACTTGGTTCCCATTGTTATTGTTGTTCGGATTCTCATTATTCGGGTAATTGTCATTCTGGTTATTATCATTCTGGTTTTCCTGGTTCACTTCGTTGTCCATCTGAATTTTAAACATTTATCAATTATTAATATCACAAAATAATATTTAATACAGTCAATCACATAACACGCATGTTGATAAAAAACGTCGATCATTGCGAGTTACTCTTTCTTATATATAACATGCATCTAATACAAACCAATACTGAAAATTAAAATTACAATACAACTGGAATTGAAATTACACTACTAGTAGGCACCTGTAGTTATTATCTAGAATTTTTGTTTCTTTTTTTTTCAAGTATACACACATATTATTATATTATATTTATTATTATTATTACCATCTCCACCATCACCTTCACTGATATGGATTCATCCAGAAATCCATATTGCGCTCGTCGTACTTCCAGACGAGTCGCTCTCCTACCTGCCTCATCATCTCGCTACTTTCTAAAATTTCTTCTCCGAAAGTTCGGAGCTCTTGCACATTTTCTGCACTCATTGGGGGTGCAGGTGCTGGGACTGGATCTGAGTATTGTGGGATGGGTTCTTCTTGAGGATACGGATTCTCTAAGATTTCCCTAATGTATTCATCATTATCGTAGTAGGGATCTAGAGGGTCCAGACCTGGGTAAGCTGCTAGGTTCGGCATGGGTTCGTCGGTTAGGTGGTAGCGTTGCACATAATCCCTGTTGTCATCCCACCACGGGTCATAATCTGGGTCTAAGGGATTGGGTGCTAGTACCCTAGGTATCTCCTCTGGGTTGAAGTCATGCATTTGGACTTGGTTTTCTGGGTTGTTTTCAATCTCCATTGGCTGCGTGGGAAACAAGGGTAATGGTTGAGGGGCTATAAGTTGCTCCAGGTTGGGTCGACAGCTGTGGTTGCTAAGATATTATGTTTGCTATACCCCTATTGAGCATGTCTTGGGTATAGGCATCAGTTTCTCTTTTAGAGGCTGGTAGAACCCGCTGCTGTTGTAACTTTTTCATTCTTTTCCTCCGCTCGTGTGCTCCCCTACTGAACCATCCTCTCTTTTTCTGAGGGAATGACTCTTCAGACTGAGCCTTAAATACGAATATCCCATCTTCATTGTCAGCTGAATACCCAGAGAGGGCAGGCTGTGAAGAGGTGCCTTCGCTTCTAGATGAGCTGGACAACTGACGATACGCGTCGGAAGGTCCTTGGTCACTCATACTGTAAACTAACAAATAGTCAAATAACACACAACAATAAAATACAAATATGCACGTATTTCCATAATTTATTTCCTAACATTTTGAATAATATCTTGGTGTCAGCAGAACACTTCTGTGTCTGAATCAGTGGCTTAGCTCTGATACCACCTCCTGTCGCAACCCCCGCCCCCTATCTGTCCCGGGAACGGGCGGCCGCGAGACTCGGTGTTGGTGGTATCGGTGTTTATCAATGTAACAACTCTCATCAAAAGTTATATTTATTTAAGTAAATTGTCCAATAGGAAACCCTAATTGAGAAACCCAAGTGATTCTGTATAATCCCTAAAATTTTCAGAACAATCAGAATCAGGATCAGGGTCCCTAAAACTCAGGGGGAGTAAACCCTAGTTAGTATTATCTCGATAGATTGCTGTCAAAATTGAAATCTCACGTAAAACCAACTCAGATAGGCTAGTCCCAGACGTGGCTGACCTAGGGTGAAAACGTGTCCCTTGCGCACCGCAAGGATCTGAGTCTTACGGTGCGTAAGACATCTTGCGCACCACAAGGATCTGAGTCTTACGGTGCGTAAGCCTGGCCAAATTTTAACTATAAATAGCAGACATTGGCAATCGAATTTTGGTGTTCAAACGACGTAAAACTTCGCTGCATGTACTGAGATACGTTCTGGTTACCACAATTAACACACACGGTTCACTAAGCAACGCCGCAATCAGGGTAATAACTCGATCGCTGCTACGATTCAATGTCCGATCGATTAAACTATCCAATGGATGTTTAAGTGCTGCCCACATTAGGGTTTATGCTTTGTCATTCGTCGTTAAATCGATGGATGTTTAAGTATCGCACTTTGTCATTCGTTGTGAAGGTTATAATCTCGTGAGTTATCGTAAATGCTGTATTAAGTTACTAACCTAATTTGTGTGCCTGATTATTTAAACTAGGTTATCAAGGCTAATCAGTAGAATAAGCTCTGTTAAATCTGCAATGTGAGTCATTCTCTTTTTATTAAATTACTTTACAAAATCATGTTTATTTTCAAAGGTTATAGTTACAGGGATTAAGTCTATGTAATCTGAAATTACTGCCAGTATGTGGGGGGATGTGCACATAGCTACTAATTATTTATCATTTGTGGGTGAACGGACCCAACAAGTGATATGTCCATAGTCACAAGTCCGGTCAAGTGACAACTGGATCAGTTAATTTAAAAGATAGAGACATTGTAATCGCTCTTAATACTGTAAATTATAACAAACAGGTCGTTTTATGAAAATAGAATGATTCACTCAGTATTTCCCGCTGACAAATTTTTTTTTCAAACATGTTTCAGGTGATCTGTAGTGATCCAGGAAAAGTGCCGTGAAGCACTATCAGCCTAAGGAAGTGGCTCAGTATAAAAATAAAGAAACATGTTTTGTAAAATAAAAGATTTCCTGGTGAAATCTCAAGATTGTAAATTATCGGGTTTTATCCCGAATTGTGAAATAAAATAATCGGGAAATATTTCAGTTTTAAAAAGATCCTGAAGAAACTTCCGCTGTTAATTAAATACCACGGGATTTCTGTTCCGCGGCTCCTGAAACGGGTCAAACCGGGTCGAGGGCCGTGACAGAAATAAGGTGGTATCAGAGCCACTGATTTAAGCCTATTAAGTATCTAGAAATACTTAATTTTACTGATTGCCAATTATGTCATTATGTGTTTTATTAACTGATTATTTGTTAATTACAGTATGGGTAAACAAAAGCTGTCAAACATCTATCTTAAACTAGATAGGTCATCCAACGAGAAGGGAAGTTCATCCTAAACAAAACCTTATGTAATTCCTGAAGAAGGAATATTTGTCCGTAAGGCACATTACGAGGAACCACTTTCTCCAAATAAAAGAAGTTTGATTATTAGGAAAAGTCAGGAGGAAATAAGGAAAAATTGAGAGAAGAAAGTTAAACAAGAAACCCAGGACTTAATCAATAAATCACCTTGGGAGGACAAATTAGATGAGAAATGGGCAAATCTTTATATGCTAGCTACAGTAGCAGAAAATGCAAATCTCTAAATACTCAAAAAGTTTTAGCACTTTTCCAGAAACCTTATTTAGTAAATAAATAAGTTTACAGTAAATTGTAGTATAATTTACTTGTCAATTGTTTTATGTATGCAATAATATTTACGTGTTATCTATAAATTTTTTTTATAACATTTGGTATGTATTTTGCATATATGCTAAACAGCATGAATGAGATATCAGAAGGTTTAGAAAATCTTAACCTCTATCCTGTTAAGATAGAAGTTTCAAAGGAATTCACCGGTTACTTCGCTGATAAAGAAGAACCCATGGAATTTCAATCCAAACCACTGGCAAAACCTAAACCCAAGAAAAGAAGCAGATTTGTGGGCTGGAGGCGGGTACGAAGGAAAAAGCCAGCAACAAGAAATGTTACTACAACTGCAGAACCAAAAGACAAAGGAAAAGGGGTAGAAATTGAGGAAAATATTAATCAAGTAGAGATAGAAGCTGAAAAGAGTTTTAAGCAAACAGAAAGAGAAATCGGAGAAAGTTCTAGCCAGAAACAGAAAATGACTCCTTGGGAAGTTTTAGATCATAAACTAGTAATGAGTGACCTCATCGGACCTGCCGATGGAAACCTTGAACCAGCTAATCCAAACCTTATATTTACTGAAGAAGATCTTTTTAGTTATCCACTAGAAGTTCCAATCCCAATCAATCTGGAACCTGCTATTCCAGATCCTATTGTCCAACCTCAACCACTACCAGTAGAATTAGATGAATGGTGGACAACTGATTGGCAATACCAAAATCTTTTAAACAACCCTGATCCCAGAACCTCCACTATACCCAACTATGAGCCCGGAGAATCTGACTGAACTTCGTCTTTGGGGCGAAGAGTTAATTGATACAGGAAATAGGATTAGGGATATTGGAGAAAGAGTTACTTGGAAGTATGACGAAAGGGAGCGTCGTTTTTAAGAAATTAGCTAACCAGATAATGGGAGTTTGCAGGAATATGTGTTAATAAATAATCATAATAACCAGTATGTGTAATAACTTAACAATAAAACGTTGTATGATAATCGTGTGTACGAGGCATAATATAATATATAGAAATGAAATCTGTGAAATCGATAATTTTTGGTTATACATGTTAATGTGTTTATGTGCAAACTGTTTTATTATATTTGTATTTATACTAATTATTTATATAAAATTAATTATCAGATGGCAAACAATGGTAACGAACCAGTAAATGAGGTTAATCAGTCTGAGCAACATCCAGGAGATCAATATATGACTAGACAAGATATCGAAAATATTGTTGCTCAAGGGATAGCCAATGCTATTCCAGCATTCGTTGCTGCTATAAAGAATCCAATTGAACCGCAACAAATTGTCCCTAGTAAACGTATTTCTGAAGATAACTTCAGTAATAGTGTAAACGGAGGCAATGATAATGTTAATCATAATGGGGAACCACATCAAGCTCCATTTCCTAAGAAAATGAAAACTGCAACACCTGGTTGCACTTTCAAAGAATTTCTTGCTTGTAAACCCACTGAATTTGCAGGCAATGAAGGAGCAACTGCATCACTGCGTTGGTTAGAGAAAACCGAAGCAGTAATTGCAATAAGTAAATGTGCTAAAGATGATCAGGTCATGTACGCATCAAATCTCTTCAAGGAAGGAGCACTTAAATGGTGGAACACTGTGTTACAATCAAAAGGAAGAATAATAGCTTATGCTATGACTTGGGAAGAATTTAAGGGTTTTGTAGAAAGAAAATTCTGTCCCGAGTATGAAAAGGAACAAATGACAAATAAGTTCCTAAATCATCGGATGATGGGTGTAGATTGTCGCGGTTATACTTCGACATTCTTTGAATATGCTAGAGTGGTACCAACACTGGCTTCGCCAGAACCGGTACTCATTTCTCGCTACATTTGGGGACTAATTAGTGAAATCCGCAATATCGTTAAAGCTGCGAGACCTCGCACTATTGACGATGCTGTGGAATTAGCTAATACCCTAACCGATGAACTGGTACGCACACAAGATGAAAACAGAAAGAAGAAACTGGCTCAGAAAATTACCCAAGGATTTCGTATGGGTAATAATAACAGCTTCAAGAGAAGAGGAACAGGGCAATCTTCAACTTTGCCGTTCTGTCAAAATTGCAAAAAGAAACATTTTGGAAAATGCAAAGTATATTGCAATTTTTGCAAAACTGTAGGGCATCGTGAAGAAAATTGCAGGAAGAAATCCATAATTTGTTACAATTGTGGAGAGGCAGGACATTTCAAAACAGAATGTCCTAAATTAATCAAACCAGCAGACAATAAAACCAAGGCAACCGACGGAAATATTAAGAAGAATGCTAGGGCATTTCAGCTGACCACTCAAGAAGCAGAACTCATCCCAGATGTGATAGCGGGTACGTTCTTGGTTCACAACATTTACGCCAAAGTATTATTTGACTCTGGTGCAAACCAAAGTTTTATAAATACTTCATTCTGCCAAGCTCTTAATTTACCTTTAACCAATATTAGGCAGATTTTTACAGTTGAAACGGCAGACGGAAATTCAGTTAAAATAGATAAAGTTTTGCAGGAAGAAAATATAGAACTTTTAGGACATAAATTCTCTGCAAACTTATTGCCAATGAAGTTAGCTGAATTTGATGTTGTATTAGGAATGGATTGGTTAGTAACCAACCATGCTCGAATCTTGTGTGATCAGAATTCCATAGAAATTCAATCACCCACCGGAGAAGTAATTAGGATTACTGGAGATAAACCACGTAAGCCCATAAAGTTCATATCAGTAATGAAAGTTGCTAATTATGAACGAAAACAAGGAATAGTATATATGATTTCAGTAATCATTAGTACTAAGGGAAAAGAACTTAAGGAAATTCCTGTAGTCTCAGAATATCCAGATATATTCCCAGAAGATTTACCGGGATTACCTCCGGATAGGGAAGTAGAATTTAGGATTCATCTAATTCCAGGAACTACACCGATAGCAAAGGCACCTTATCGGTTAGCACCCACAAAAATGTTAGAACTAAAAACGCAATTAGATGAATTACTAAGTAAAGGATTCATACAACCTAGCTCATCCCCTTGGGGAGCGCCAGTATTATTTGTTAAGAAAAAGGATGGTTCAATGAGAATGTGTATCGATTATAGAGAATTGAATAAGGTTACAATTAAGAATCGATATCCATTACCTAGGATTGATGATCTGTTTGATCAACTTCAAGGAGCTAGATATTTTTCTAAGATAGATTTACGCTCCGGATATCATCAATTGAAGGTACAAGAAGAAGACATACCTAAAACTGCTTTCAGAACTAGGTATGGTCATTATGAGTTTACAGTCATGCCCTTTGGGTTAACAAATGCACCTGCTGCATTCATGGACATGATGAATAGAATATGTAAACCATATTTGGATAAATTTGTAATTGTCTTCATAGACGATATACTTATTTATTCCAAAAGTCAGACAGAGCATTGTGAACACCTTCATGCACTCTTAACTTTGTTAAGAAAAGAAAAGCTTTATGCCAAATTCTCGAAGTGTGAATTTTGGTTGCAAGAAGTGCAATTCTTAGGACACATGGTGAATCACGAAGGTATTCACGTAGATCCTGCTAAAATAGAGGCAATTACCAATTGGAAGGTTCCACAAACAGCAATGGAAATTAGAAGTTTTATAGGTTTAGCTGGGTATTATAGACGGTTTATTAAGGATTTTTCCAAGATAGCCGTACCATTAACTAAGTTAACCTGTAAAGCCATTAAGTTTGAATGGGGACCTAAGCAAGAAGAAGCCTTTAGAATATTGAAACAGAAATTAACAAATGCACCAATCTTAGCCTTACCAGAAGGAACTGAAGATTTTGAAGTATATTGTGATGCTTCAAAACTAGGATATGGATGTGTACTTATGCAACGCAAAAAGGTGATTGCATATGCTTCAAGGCAATTGAAAAAGCACGAAGAAAACTATACGACTCATGATTTAGAATTAGGAGCCGTAATTTTTGCCCTTAAGATTTGGAGACATTATCTTTACGGAAGTAAATTTACTGTCTACACAGACCACAAAAGTTTAAGATATATATTCGGGCAAAAAGAGTTAAACATGAGGCAAAGGAGATGGATGGAAATCCTAAGTGACTACGACTGTGATATTCAGTATCATGAAGGAAAGGCAAATGTAGTTGCAGATGCCTTAAGTCGTAAGTATTATGAGAAACAACGAGTTCGTGCTCTCAGATTAAATCTACAATTAGATTTAATGGAACAATTGAAGAATGTTCAAACTACAGCAATCAAGGATGATGCTGAAGGAATGAAAGGACGAATCAAGGAATTGGAACAAGGAGTAGATGGAGTTTGGAGATTCCACAAAAGTAGAATTTGGGTACCTAAGCAGGGAGACTTAAGACCTAAGATTTTAGAAGAAGCTCATAAATCTAGGTATACAATGCACCCAGGAAACAATAAAATGTACCAAGATTTAAGAAAGAACTTTTGGTGGATAGGAATGAAAAAGGATATAGCACGATATGTTTCTAAATGTCTCACTTGTTCACAAGTTAAGGCAGAACATCAGAAACCCTCAGGTCTACTACAACAATTAGAAATGCCTGTATGGAAATGGGAACTTATAACAATGGATTTTGTTACCAAGTTACCCAAAACCAGAAAAGGTAATGATGCGATTTGGGTAATTGTGGATCGATTAACCAAATCAGCTCACTTTCTACCAATGAAAGAAACCTTTAGTATGGAAAGGTTGGCAAAATTGTATGTAGATAAAGTTGTATCCTTACATGGAGTTCCACTCTCCATTGTTTCGGATAGGGATAGTCGTTTTACTTCTCATTTCTGGAAAAGTTTCCAGCAAGCTATGGGAACTCGATTAAATCTGAGCACTGCATATCATCCCCAAACAGACGGACAAAGTGAAAGGACAATCCAAACTCTAGAAGACATGCTCCGAGCATGTGTAATAGATTTTGGTGGAAATTGGGATGATCATTTACCATTAATTGAATTCTCCTATAACAATAGCTATCATTCAAGTATTGAAACTGCCCCATTTGAAGCACTATATGGAAGAAAGTGTAGAACTCCAGTCTGTTGGGCAGAAATAGGAGAAAGTCAATTATCAGGTCCTGAAATAGTGCAAGAGACGACTGATAAGATTACTCAAATCAAGGAAAGACTGAAGACGGCTCGAGATCGCCAGAAGAGTTATGCTGACAATAGATGCAAGCCGTTAGAATTCCAAGTAGGAGACAAAGTATTATTAAAAGTTTCTCCTTGGAAAGGAGTAGTTAGATTCGGAAAGAAAGGAAAGCAAAGTCCAAGGTACGTAGGACCATTTTCAGTGATCCAACGTATAGGACCCGTCGCTTATCGTTTACGACTACCAGAAGAATTATCTGGAGTACATGATGTATTTCATGTATCCAATCTCAAGAAATGCTTATCAGATGAATCACTGGTAGTACCTCTTAGAGATATAGAGGTAAACGAAAAGCTGAAATTTGTTGAGAAACCTCTTCAAATTGAGGATCGAAAGATCAAGTTTCTCAAACACAAACGACTAGTTTTAGTCAAAGTCAGATGGGATTCAAAGAGAGGAGCTGAATACACTTGGGAGCTGGAATCAGAAATGAAGCGAAAGTATCCTCACTTATTCCAGTAAATCTCGAGGACGAGATTTTTATTAAGGTGGGGAGAATGTAACAACTCTCATCAAAAGTTATATTTATTTAAGTAAATTGTCCAATAGGAAACCCTAATTGAGAAACCCAAGTGATTCTGTATAATCCCTAAAATTTTCAGAACAATCAGAATCAGGATCAGGGCCCCTAAAACTCAGGGGGAGTAAACCCTAGTTAGTATTATCTCGATAGATTGCTGTCAAAATTGAAATCTCACGTAAAACCAACTCAGATAGGCTAGTCCCAGACGTGGCTAACCTAGGGTGAAAACGTGTCCCTTGCGCACCGCAAGGATCTGAGTCTTACGGTGCGTAAGACTGGCTAAATTTTAACTATAAATAGCAGACATTGGCAATCGAATTTTGGTGTTCAAACGACGTAAAACTTCGCTGCATGTACTGAGATACGTTCTGGTTACCACAATTAACACACACGGTTCACTAAGCAACGCCGCAATCAGGGTAATAACTCGATCGCTGCTACGATTCAATGTCCGATCGATTAAACTATCCAATGGATGTTTAAGTGCTGCCCACATTAGGGTTTATGCTTTGTCATTCATCGTTAAATCGATGGATGTTTAAGTATCACACTTTGTCATTCGTTGTGAAGGTTATAATCTCGTGAGTTATCGTAAATGATGTATTAAGTTACTAACCTAATTTGTGTGCCTGATTATTTAAACTAGGTTATCAAGGCTAATCAGTAGAATAAGCTCTGTTAAATCTGCAATGTGAGTCATTCTCTTTTTATTAAATTACTTTACAAAAGCATGTTTATTTTCAAAGGTTATAGTTACAGGGATTAAGTCTATGTAATCTGAAATTACTGCCAGTATGTGGGGGGATGTGCACATAGCTACTAATTATTTATCATTTGTGGGTGAACGGACCCAACAAGTGATATGTCCACAGTCACAAGTCCGGTCAAGTGACAACTGGATCAGTTAATTTAAAAGATAGAGACATTGTAATCGCTCTTAATACTGTAAATTATAACAAACAGGTCGTTTTATGAAAATAGAATGATTCACTCAGTATTTCCCGCTGACAAATTTTTTTTTCAAACATGTTTCAGGTGATCTGTAGTGATCCAGGAAAAGTGCCGTGAAGCACTATCAGCCTAAGGAAGTGGCTCAGTATAAAAATAAAGAAACATGTTTTGTAAAATAAAAGATTTCCTGGTGAAATCTCAAGATTGTAAATTATCGGGTTTTATCCCGAATTGTGAAATAAAATAATCGGGAAATATTTCAGTTTTAAAAAGATCCTGAAGAAACTTCCGCTGTTAATTAAATACCACGGGATTTCTGTTCCGCGGCTCCTGAAACGGGTCAAACCGGGTCGAGGGCCGTGACAATCAATTTGGCAGCGGAATTTACATCAGGACCGTAGTTAGGAAATATTTTATCAGAGTAAAACACCATATTTTATATAAGTAAACATATTGGGATAAAACCCAAGTTTTTATTACAAACTGATTTATAAGGATAATCCCCATTTTATTGAAATAAAACATCTTCTTTATTTAGGTAACTTTTATAGCCACTTTCTCCAAGCCTTCAGTGCTGTCCAGCTGGCTTCTAGTTGGCTTTCACGTTTTATTACCTGAAACGCATTTAAAAACCTTTTGTCAGTGGAAAATACTGGTGAGTGAATCCCAGTTTAATCAAGAAGAGTTTTATCAATTAACAGTATTGAGAGCGATTACAATGTTTATATCTACACAATTACTCATTCAGTACTTGCCACTCGACCGTATCTATGGCTATGGTCATATCACACATTGGCTAACCCGTTGTCCAATTGTGACGATTATCAAGTAATGTATACAAAACCCCATAATACCGGCAGTAATTGAAGAATTACAAAGAATCAATCACTGCTTAATTGTATTGTAAAACATTTAAGATTTTGTAAAAACAGTTGCAAAAAAGGAGATTACTCACATTGCTGTCTTAGGTTTTCTTTAAGGGTTTCCTGGAAATTATCTATAAATTACACAAATGCACACGTGTTAGTATAGTAACCCAATATTTACATTAGTAATACTCTCCCCGAGAAGGTGTTCCAACGACTACGTCGGGCAGAATCACGACAGCCGTTACGGAACCCTGGATCAATCAGGCAGCATATCTAATACATAACCGGGGTTATGATACTTACAACGAGGCAGAACTTCGTTATTTATGGGGGTATTATACCCGAGAATAGCTTCTACTACTTAGAAATTCGAGAGAGAAAGAAAAGTGTGAGCGAAATCGACTGAAGGCCCGAGCTCCCAATTTATAGGAACTGAAATTGAGTTTGTCGCACCCCACGTAAGAAATGGAAGGGGCTTACGCGGCCCGCGAGGGCAGCTAGGGTAGGCCCTAGCTTGTCCGACTCAGCCCTAGCTTCGACACGATGCACGACACGTGGCAGCACCCGGTGTAGCCCTGACTCCGAGCTGTCGCGCCCCGCGTAAGAGACTCTAAGGCTCTACGCGGCCCGCGAGCGACACATAAAACTTGATTTTTAATTATTTTTAATTATATATTGTATTTTGGGCTCGGTTTTCGCATATGGGGTGAATTTCAAGACATATTGGGATATTTTAATATATATTAGGGTGTTGGAATATATTTTGGAGGGTTGTTATATCCGACGCCACCCACGAGTCGATCCAGAACGCTAAATCGGACCCGCCCCCTAATACCCTTACTATGTTTTTAGAAAGTTCAATCCCCAGATTTGCCTAGCTCATCGAACTGCCGCATATATGCTTCCAATGTCCCACAACTGCTACTTTACACGGAATCGGATTCCATGACCTTGAATTTGAATGAATAGCCCACACCATTTTACGCCACAGGCCATCCTTTTCCGTTTTAAACCTCCACCGCCATTTCGCAAGCATCGCTAAATTTACGTCCCGTAATGAACCGAAACCTAAACCCCCATGCTTGATTGGAACTACCGCATTGTCCCACGCCGTCCATGCCATTTTAGACAATTCATCCGACCCACCCCAAAAGAAAACCTGCCGAAGTGTTTCCAGTTGATTTAAAACTTGAACCGGAGCTTTGTATAATGAGAAGAAATATGTCGGTAATGATGACAATACCGACTTCAAAAGCGTAATTCTCCCCCTGTATGGCAGTTTTTTTGCCTTCCAAATCCATAACCTGCTTTTGAAGAGATCGACAATAGGCTTCCAATTCCGAGCTAGATTCATGTTCGCTCCCACATACAAATGGAACTTATTGAAATAAACAACTTAGTTATAGATATCAGTGTAAAATATGAAATCCATTTCAAAAAATAAGAACAATTGCAAGGACAAACGCATTAATTTGTCCTAAGAAATGGAAAAAAAAAAAAAAGATAGAAACAGACTAATGAATATAACACATAATTGCTTATGGTCATTTATAACAGAAAACATACAAAAAAAAAAAAAAAAACAATTTAGTGTTGTATTATTAAATTGATCAAACAACTAACAAAAATTACAAGTCCAAGTTATATATATAAGGTGCATGTAATGTAATATGCCAAACTATACATTGATCGAGTGAATCATGTTATACTGTTGTGTTCTTTATTTCTTGCTCTTTAAACTTGATGCCATTGTGTGTGGGTGTTGTTTGAGTCCGATTTCCTAACATAAAGGAATTATAGCGATAAGCAACAACGGTCCTACAATTAAGGACTTAACTCATAGTTTGGAGCACAACGAGTTAGCCTGGATCAGAGGTTTTAGTTGTAACCATTACAGACCACCACAGAAGCAGGTGCGTGCGGTTGAGGCACATTACTTAGCCGCACATGAGTACATGATTGAAATACAGATCAAAGGAAGCTAGAAAGGATAACAACCTACTTATGATTAGAAGTTACAAGTATGTCATTCATTGATACCCTATTCTTTCATTCGAACCTCTTTTATAACCTGCAATGGTTTGGTTCCTTCACATTGATGGGCCTCTTGGACTGGGCTGCTGGCTTAGGTCCATCGGGTTCATAATGTTAGATAGACAAACAGAATCATATTAGTGTAACTGATATCGCTTATGCCTTACCTAATGGAGCAGCCATAGCACTTTCGCGAGTGATTTAAGTCGAAGTGAAAATAATCAAGATTTCATTCTTGAACAAAAACCAATTTTTTGATATAATTAATCTATATAAACATGACACAAGAGACTCTTATGAGTCTTACAATATGACTCCACAAGAGTTTGTAATGTGTTCTTAGTACAAGATCAGTTAAGATACAGAAATACTAACATTTGAAAACCGGAACCACCTACAGGCACACCAGTTGTTCATGAACATCACACAAATCAGCCAAATAATGCGCAACATCACAAGCATACACACAACTAAAATGAAAAAAGTTGAAAAACTTCAGTTAATAGATCTATGTTCAAAAGCCCTTTGGGCACGCGCCTAGGCCCTCGGGCATAGAAAAGCCTTGCTGCCATCCGGGCACTTGGGCAAGATTCCGGCGAGATCCTGAAAATTCCAGAAAAAATCACGGAAAATTCT
>JARYGA010016021.1:0-47693 GCA_030545235.1 Helianthus tuberosus
ACATCGATCCTAGATATGCTGACACCCGTAATGGGTGGATTGAGGATGATGATGACTATCCTCCGTTTGTTCTATCAGCCACTCCCCCTGCTGCACCTGTTTTCGCACCCGTTGATGTTCCACTGTTCCACCCACACATATCTGACGTCCACCGCACAGATTTACCCATCACTTTCCTCCAGGACATTCCTCCTCCCCGTCCAGGGGAAGGACCTTCTACACATCAGTATGATCACATGCCACCTATGACAGCAACCCTTCCATTTATGCCCCCTTTTGCACCGGCTGCACACACCGCATCTCCCTTTGTACCCTCGGGCGAGCCATTTATGTGGTCTTCGCCCAATTTCATGCCTTTGTCAGATCTATATCATCCTTTTCATGTTGGGTATACGACGGATGATATACTTATCTCCTTGCAGTTACAGCAGGATGCGTTGAGCCGACGAGTCCAGGAGCTGGAGAGGATTTCGCGTCCTCCCCCTTATCATTGTCAGTCTCCATTTGCTACACCACCAGCTCCTCTTCCACTACGCCCGGATTCTGATGTCCGGTTCCTCACTCCGGAGCAGCAGATTGCTTACCTACTGCGCGTTGTCCACGCACTCGAGGAGGATTGGGTGCATTTGCGCCGTTTGCTTTTCTTCCCTCCTCCTCCTCCTCCTCCTCCCCCATCAGCTTGAGGATTTTTGGTTTGTTGCAGGTATCATGTTTTTGGTGAGAATTCAGCTATTGAGCCTGACTGCACATCATTTTAAAGACCACATGAAGACTTATGACTTTTGAGATTTGACTTTTGGTTGTTGTATGTTGTAGATGATTCAGACAAGGGTGATGTGACCCTTAGTCTCTTTTGATGTACGATACATTTGTAAAACTTGTAAACAATATTTGTCGTCTGGATTATATGATAGCTCAATCGCAATATTCTCATTACATGCGTTGTTGGATTATTTGCTTTGTGTTATGACATGGGATGTTATGTGTTATTGTGTTGATGGATGTTATTACATACGCATATTACTTACTTACTACACTTACTCTGACCAGACCAATATGATCTTCTTTTAGAAGATGCCTCCACGACGAGACCCACGTTTGCCCACTAACGAGGCAGAATTACAGGAACGAATTACCGCAGCAATAGCACAGTATGAGGCCTCACGCGCCGAGCCGAGCGGAGGTTCCTCAAGGAGCAACAACCCACCCAATGGTAATGTCCAAGTCGATTGAGACACATTAGGTTACATTTGGATACTTCTTACACATCCACTAATGCTTTCTGTAAATGATATTGCCTGTACAGGCTGTACCTACAAACAATTTCTGGATTGTAAGCCCTTAAACTATGACGACACTGGAGGTGCTGTTGCTTTCGTCAGATGGACGGAAAAGACGGATTCGGTAATAAGGATGAGCAAGTGTGCTCCTGAAAACCAAGTGACTTACGTCTCAGGACTCTTTCTTGATGGTGCTTTATCCTGGTGGAACTTGCAAGTCCAAACACTGGGAGAGACGGCGGCGTATGCATTGACATGGGCGGAACTGAAAGAGCTCATGCGGAAGAAATACTATTCACGGGCAGAGATACAGAAGCTGGAGACGGAATTTTGGAACCTAAAAATGGATGGCCCAAAAATTGCTGAATATATGCAAAGGTTCCACGACTTGTCACGCGTTGTGCCGTATATGGTTGATCCTGAATTTAAACGCAATGAGCGTTTCATCTGGGGATTGGCACCCCAGATCATGAGCATGGTAACAACGTCGAAGCCTCTGAAAATTACTGTAGCGATTGATCTCAGCGTGGCACTTATAGAAGAAGCCATCAGAGTGAACAAGTTTTCAATTTCTGAACCGAAGAAAAAGGAGACACATGTCGAATCCTCAGGAGAAAACAAGAGGAAGTTCTCCAACTTTAAAAAGAGTACCGGCAGTGCCAACAAGAGGAAGGATGTGAACCCACCAGCTGAAGCTAAGTATGGTGCTGAAGTCAAAGGGAAAGGATACATGGGCGCTCTGCCCAAATGTGAAATATGCCAGTATCATCATGCTGGCCAGGCAGAGTTAGAAAATGTGAATCTTGTGGGAAGGTTGGTCACTTAAAAGAAACATGTTGGGTTGGTACTGGCCGTGGTGGCTAAAGGGGATTTGGTAACAACAACCGTGGAGGTAACAGGAATGGGAACCACAACGGTGGAAATAGTAATCGTGGTAACTTCGGGAGTCAAGCAGGAAATGGTAACCGCAATCAAAACAATAATCAAGGCGGTAATGGAGATGGTAACGGTCGAGGACCGGGATGTTTTAACTGCGGAGACATCGGGCACTTCAAGCGTGAATGCCCAAAACTCAATCAACCTCGTGGAAGGGTATTCAACATTGGAGCGAGGGAAGCACGCCAGGACCCGAATGTTGTCACTGGTATGTTCCCTATAAATCAACGCTTTGCATCTGTACTATTTGACACTGGTGCCGACTATAGTTTTGTATCGTTAGAATTTAAGAATATGCTTGGGTTGCTAGTAAGTTAGACATTCCGTACTCTATTGAACGGGCTAATGGAAAGCTAGTAGAAACGAATGAAGTCATCAGAGGATGCGTAATAGAGCTGGGAGAGCAAGAGCTTACACTGGATCTACGTCGAGCTGGGAAGCGTCGACGTGGTAGTAGGAATGGATTGGTTGTCAAGCAACAGAGCCGAAATTGTCTGTCATGAGAAGACCATTCGCATCCCAATGGCTTATGGAGAAACGATTGTGGTACATGGAGAGAAGCGCGATACGCCCCTGCGGATCATTAGTTGACTGAAAGCTAGAAAATGTTTGAAGAAGGGATGTGTTGCCTTCTTGGCGCACATCGTGGATAAGGAGGCCGCTGAGCCGAAGATGGAAGACATTCCAGTCGTGAAGGAGTATCCTGAAGTCTTTCTAGAAGACTTGCCAGGATTGCCACCACAAAGACAAGTCGAGTTCCATATTGACTTAGTTCTAGGCGCCGCGCCTGTAGCTAAGGCACCCTATCGACTTGCACCTTCGGAAATGCAGGAGTTGTCGACACAACTTCAGGAGTTGTCGACACAACTTCAGGAGTTGTTAGACAAGGGATTTATCAGACCAAGCTTCTCGCCTTGGGGAGCTCCAGTCCTGTTCTTTAAAAAGAAAGATGGTAGTTTTCACATGTGTATCGACTACCGGGAGCTGAACAAGTTGACAATCAAGAATAGATATCCTTTACCAAGGATCGACGACCTGTTCGATCAATTACAAGGTTCGAGTTTTTACTCAAAGATCGACCTTCGATCGGGTTATCACCAGTTGAGGATCCAAGAGGAGAGCATCCCAAAGACGACCTTTAGGACTCGCTATGGACATTACGAGTTCCTGGTTATGCCGTTCGGGTTGACAAACGCGCCAGCTGTATTCATGGATTTGATGAACAGAGTCTGCAAGCCCTACCTTGATAAGTTTGTGATTGTGTTCATTGACGACATTTTGATCTACTCAAAGACGAAGGAAGAACACGAGCAACATCTAAGAGCTATCTTAGAGCTGCTCAAGAAGGAGAAGTTATACGCTAAGTTCTCGAAGTGCGAGTTCTGGTTACGCGAAGTCCAGTTTCTTGGTCATGTAGTTAATGGAAATGGAATCCATGTGGATCCTACAAAGATTGAAGCAATCAAGAATTGGGAGACTCCAAAGACGCCAACCGAGATTCGACAGTTCCTAGGTTTGGCGGGCTATTATCGCAGATTTATAGAGGATTTCTCGAAAATCGCTCAACCTCTGACTTCTCTCACACAAAAAGACAAGAAGTTTGATTGGGGAGACAAACAAGAAGAAGCATTTCAGTTGTTGAAGAACAAACTTTGTGACGCACCAATCGTATCTCTACCCGAAGGCACGGACGACTTCGTGGTATATTGCAACGCCTCGCGTCAAGGTTTAGGCTGCGTGCTGATGCAGCGACAAAAAGTTATAGCCTATGCTTCGCGCCAGTTGAAGGTTCATGAGAAAAACTACACCACGCATGACTTGGAGTTAGGCGCTGTGGTGTTTGCATTGAAGATCTGGCGACATTATTTATATGGCATGCGGTGTACAATATATACTGATCACAAGAGCCTGCAGCATATCTTCGATCAGAAAGAGCTTAACATGAGACAAAGACGATGGGTAGAGTTGTTGAACAACTATGATTGTGAAATCAAGTATCACCCAGGGAAGGCGAATGTAGTCGCCGATGCCTTAAGTTGGAAAGAAAGGATTAAGCCCATAAGGCTTAGGGCTTTGGAAATGATTGTTCAGACAGACCTCACGTTGTGCATTCGTGCTGCGCAAAGGGAAGCTCTTAAAAGGGAAAATCTTGAGAATGAATATCTCTGAGGGATGGAGAAGCAATTGGTACCAAGGGAGGATGGAACATTATGTTTCTTGGGAAGAATTTGGGTTCCTTTCTTTGGTGGTCTGAGAGACGTTATTTTTTATGAGGCTCACAAGTCACGGTACTCGATCCACCCAGGATCGGACAAAATGTACCAAGATCTAAAGGATTTTTATTGGTGGCCAAGGATGAAAGGCGACGTTGCGATATATGTCGGCAAATGTTTGACTTGTGCCAAGGTAAAGGCCGAATACCAGAAACCTTAAGGCCGCTTGCAACAACCTGAAATACCCCAGTGGAAGTGGGAACAGATTTCCATAGATTTTATAACGAAATTGCCAAGGACACCCAGAGGTCACGATACAATTTGGGTAATCGTGGACCGTTTGACCAAGTCTGCACACTTTTTGCCGATCAGAGAAAAAGATAATACAAGCAAGCTTGCTGAGCTATACCTGAGAGAGATTGTTGCACGACATGGAGTGCCTCTCTCAATTATTTCCGATAGAGACAGAAGGTTTGTGTCAAGGATTTGGCAATCCTTCCAAAAAGCTTTTTGTTCTCAGTTAAACCTGAGTACTGCTTTTCATCCGCAGACAGACGGACAGAGCGAACGAACGATTCAAACACTAGAAGACATGTTGCGAGCTTGCGTAATGGATTTAGGTGGAAGTTGGGACACTCACCTACCATTGGTCGAATTTTCATACAATAACAACTATCATGCAAGCATTCAAGCTGCACTGTTCGAAGCTCTCTAAGGACGCAAGTGTCGATCACCACTATGCTGGGCAGACGCGGGTGATAGACAACTCGTCGGTTTGGAATTGGTTCAGGAAACGACAGACAAGATTATGC
Source organism: Helianthus tuberosus (assembly GCA_030545235.1). NCBI lineage: Eukaryota > Viridiplantae > Streptophyta > Magnoliopsida > Asterales > Asteraceae > Helianthus > Helianthus tuberosus. Next base: position 5,242 of record JARYGA010016021.1, read on the forward strand.
AGATCCAAGAATGCATCAAAGCGGCTCGTGATCGACAAAAGTGTTATGCGGACCGCAGAAGAAAACCTCTGGAATTTGAGGTGGGAGATATGGTATTGTTGAAGGTTTCACCCTGGAAGGGTGTGGCACGCTTTGGGAAGATTGGGAAGTTGAACCCCAGATACATTGGTCCATTCAGAATCCTGGAACGGATTGGCCTCGTAGCATACAAGTTAGATTTACCCGCAGAGCTGAATGGCGTTCATGATACATTTCATATATCCAACTTGAAAAAGAGTCCAACACAAGAAACCGTGGTCATTCCTACCGACGAAATTGATGTTGACGACACACTCCACTTTATTGAAGAACTAGTTGAGGTTACGGATTGGAAGATTAACAAAACACACAGGAATAGTGTCAAACTCGTCAAGGTTCGATGGAATGCACAACATGGCCCAGAATTCAAATGGGAACGTGAGGATCTAATGAAGGAAAAATACCCACATTTGTTCCCCAAGACCCCTACAACTAGAAGTAGAACTTAAAATTTCGGGACGAAATTTTCTTAACGGGGGGAGAATGTGACAACCCTCATAATTACAGGTATCCGTACAATTAATTAATGTTAATTACGTGCTTAACGACTGTGCTTGATTACAACTGATGACGTAAACTGCTTTCTGATTTCTGTATCATACATACATATGCATCACATTTCATACTGTCACTCCATTCATTACATACAAACTTTAGTGACATACTTGATGCACAAAGCATAGTTAGCACAATGAGCAGATAACTCAGAAATATACTGACAGTGCCAGTTGTGACAACTCGAGTTTCCAAGATTCTATCTTCGCATTTAGTGCACGCTAATTTTTTTTTATTTATTTATTTAGTTGTTTGTTAATACGACTCGTTGTTTCACAACGCTTACCTTTGTAATACGTTAAATAGAACTGCGATTGATATTTTATAATTGGGATCCATAATATTTATTATATGTGAGTGTATGTTTATAAGGCTTTGTGCTAATTAACATGTTAAATAAAGATGGAACCTTTACTGAAAATGAAAACAAGTATCCATGAAATCACCCAAGTGGTGAAAACACTTTAATGTGTTTTCGTCCATGTGGCTGACGAAATCACAGATGGGCTTGGCCCAGTGTCCAGTCTTGAGATATTTTATATATTTAATCATTTTATAAACAAATCTTCTCAGAGAAGTCTCACATTTACCAAAACATATCTTATCACTTTGTCTCTCTCTACCTCTGAAAACCCAACAAAAGAGAACTCATCTTGAAGCAAAACCTCTGTTTAAATCCTTGGTTAGGGATCTTCATGTTCAGTTGTTTAAGATGATTGTCGTATGATTATTGGATGTTTAATCATGATGTATATATATATTTATATATGTGAATATGTGATTTATCATTGTGTGCTTGATAGATAATTATCATCTATGAACCTTCTGTATATTTGATATTTTGAACAACAGTGGGTATATGTTAATGAATGATAAACTGATTAAATCGGGATCCTGGTATCATATGATGTTGGCAAATTATATATTACATATCAATGATTGATTTAAATGACTTGTAGATGATTAAACATGTAACTGTAATGAGATTTAGTTGCTGGGTTAAGTTACAGTGAGTTTGGTGAAGATGATGATGTTCACGAAAACACCCCCCACATTAATAAACTGGACGAAATCACATGAAGTGATTTCGGCCCAAACAGTTCCGGCCCAAAGGGTTTTCGGCCCACATGTGGTTTTCGGCTCTTAAGAGATTTCGCCCATTAAGGGATTTCGGCCAAGGTGTAGTGTTTTCGGCATTAAGGGATTTTCGGCCAAGGAGGGATTTCGAAATCCTGTTTTCGTCCCATGTATTATGTGTATTGCTACACTGTTAGTTAATAACTCAGTTAATTAACTCTGTTAGTTGTTAAGTAAGTTATCTAGGTTAACTTTATTGAAATATGTAACCCTGTTAAGTGGGTAACTATGTTAAGTAAATAACCTTGTTAGTTTATTTACTCAGTCCATTAATTCAGTTATTATATTAACTTTATTAATACTATTAGTTCTGTTAAGTGTTAACACTGTTGGTTCAGTAAATTCAATTAGTTGAATGATTCTGTTAAGTATGCAACTTGTTAGCTTATTAACCTTATTAGTTTATTAACTGTGTTATTGGTTAATTATGTTAGAATTAACTGTTTATGTTGTATGATTAACTGCCAAACACACTTTGTGATATTACTGTGAGGACAGTTACATGTGAAATATTACGAACGTGAACTGATTTAATATACGTGCACTATAGGACTTGACTGATTAATTGTGAGCACTTAACTTAGCATACCGAGCAAATAAGGTGAGTTCACACTCTTACCAAGGCATGGGATTCCCGGTGGGTTGGGAATGGGTTAAGAAACTAAAATGGAACCTACATATCCTCCTTGGGTAGGATATGTACCGCCATCCTCCATGGGTAGGATGCCAATATTAATCCTGCGTGTTCTCCTTGGGTAGAATACGTACGTTCGTCCTCCTTGGGTAGGACAACAACCTTAACGTACATAAAACTTACGTACACTCATACTCGCTACGGCCCTTGGATTAAGAAGGGCACGTACAAATACGACTAGTCAACACTATTCATCGCACGCATGCCTGGACTGGCAGCAAGGACTAACGCGATACAATTACTAAACTTCGCAAGGATGCCTAGAGGGCCGCGATACCATTACATACGATACAATTACTAAACTTCGCAAGGATGCCTAGAGGGCCGCGATACCATTACATACGATACATGGTTTACTAAACGAACATACAATTTACGATATGAACATTATAACTAAATAACCAACTGTGAACTCGCTCAACTAGTTGTTGACTCTTTGTTACATGCCTTGCAGGACCTTAGGTACTTTTGGAGCTTGCTCGGGAGGCACGGTCGTTGTGGACATGGATCGTGAATGTGTTGTTAAACATTACGACATTTTGTACTTAAACTTATGTTGGGTTTTACATTATTGCTTCCGCTATACACTTGTTTATATGTGGTTTTTGGAAACACCTATCGTATTGATGAATGACTTTTACTTTATACTTATGTTCAATATGATTGGTGGCTTGATCCTGGTCATGTCACGCCTCCAAGCGGTGGTACTCCGCGTGTGGATTTTGGGGGTGTGACAGATTGGTATCAGAGCCATTGGTTATAGAGAACTCGGTTTTAATAAGGGGAAAACGTTTTTATTAAAACCAGACTATAACCAGAACAGTGCTCAACGATCCACAACGACGCCTTGCTCCACGTGCAAGACTCAACAACCTAGGTAATATGGTACATGTTTTATTGCCTACTTGATAGAATTGCATAGAACTTTGTTCAGGGTATGCTTAGATTAACGTAACACTATTGCATGAGAACACTTGTGTGCTTACTCTCTTCTGTCATCGCACTATTCGTGAACCTCTCTCACTTATGTTGCATTTGCTATGAAGATCATGGCCGGATGTATTAACTTGACTCAAGCCCAGTTGACGGCTCTCATTAACGAACGAGTTGCTACGGCACTCGCAGCCATACAAGCAGAAGGTCAACACGCTCAGCCACCTGTTTGCACCCTCAATATTCTCAAAGATTGCCGACCTAGTACCTTTAGCGGTACTGAGGGAGTTGTAGGCCTACTCCATTGGTTTGAGAGGCTCGAAACTGACTTTGAAGTGCGTGATTGCCCTGAGTCTCGTAGAGTAAAGTTTGCTACTGGAACACTCGAAGGTGCTGCATTAACCTGGTGGGAAGCACAGGTTCAAATGTTAGGGCTGGCAGCTGCTAATGCCACCCCCTGGAACGAGTTCAAGGACCTAGTTAAGGAAGAGTTTTGCAGTCGGGAAGACATCCACAAACTAGAGGTGGAGTTCCTCTACTTACAAATGACGGGGTCTGAAATTGAGGTTTATACGAAGAGATCGAATGAATTAGCTACATTTTGTCCCACTATGGTAGACCCTCCCACCAAACGCATCGAGCTGTATCTCAAGGGTCTGGTGCCCGAAATTCAGAGTCATGTGACCGCAGCAAATCTTGGCACTATCCAGCAAGTCACACGGCTTGCTCATCGTCTCACAGATCAGGCAGTAGAACAAAACAAACTACCGAAACGTGTTAAAGCTGCTACTACATGTGCTTCTAGTGACAACAAACGCAAGTGGGATGGAAACTTGAGCAAGGGATTAATTCCGGTTCAGCCTCTGGCGCAGCAGCAGAAGATAGATGACTACCAGAGTCCCAGTCAGCAATTTTCTGGTAGTCGTGGGCAGAGTGGATATCGAGGAAATCATCCAAAGTGTAACAGATGCAATAGGCACCACAGCGGTCAGTGCAACAAGGGTCGTTGTCAGAGGTGTCTCAAGATAGGTCATGAAGCTAAGGATTGTCGAAGCTCACGTCCTGTAACTCAAGAACAGCAACAACCACGTGAGTGGTCAGGGTGACGCAAGGGATGATCCCAACGTAGTTATGGGTAAGTTTCTTCTTGACGATTTTATGTTACTGTATTGTTTGATTCGGGTGCGGATACCAGTTATATGACTCTAAGTTAGCCAAATGTTAAAACATGCACCAACTCCCTTGAACACCAAACCTGTCGTAGTGTTAGCTAATGGTAGAAGTCTAGAGGCCACTCATAGTTTAGGGTTGTAATCCTATCCTCGCTGGTCAGAAGTTCTCTATCGACCTCATTCCTATAGTGCTGGGCAGCACCTGTAGCTCGCGCACCGTATCGCTTAGCTCCATCAGAATTGGAAGAACTATCGAAGCAACTACAAGAGCGCTTGGATAAGGGCTTTATACATCCTAGCTCTTCGCCCTGGGGAGCTCCAGTATTATTTGTGAAGAAGAAAGAAGGTGCCTTTCGTATGTGTATAGACTACCGCAAACTGAACAAGGTGACTGTGAAGAATCGCTATCCTCTTCCACACATCGACGACTTATTCGACCAGTTGCAAGGGTCGAGCTAATACTCGAAGATTGACCTGAGGTCAGGCTACCATCAACTGAGAGTCCGGGACGAGGACGTCTCCAAAACAGCATTCAGAACACTCTACGGCCACTACGAGTTCCTAGTCATGCCATTCGGATTTACGAACGCGCCTGCAGTTTTCATGGATCTTATGAACAGGGTGTGCAAACCTTATATTGACAAGTTTGTTATTATTTTCATCAACGACATCCTGATCTATTCGAAGAGTCAGGAGGAACACGAGCAGCATTTACGACTTATTCTGGAACTCCTTCGAACGGAACAGCTGTACGCTAAGTTTTCAAAATGCGACTTCTGGCTTCGTGAAGTCCACTTTCTAGGCCATGTGGTAACCAAGGATGGGATTCATGTCGATCCATCCAAGGTAGATTCGATCAAGAACTGGCCTGCACCTCGCACACCAACCGAAATACGCCAATTCTTGGGTTTGGCGGGTTATTACAGACGGTTCATCAAAGACTTCTCAAAGATTGCACAACCGCTTACACTACTGACACAGAAAGGTGTTGCTTACCATTGGGGTAATACACAGGAAACAACGTTTCAACACTTAAAGGATAGACTCTGTAGCGCACCTATCCTCTCATTGCCTGAAGGCACGGACGATTTTGTAGTATACTGCGACGCATCCATCCAAGGTCTTGGATGTGTGTTGATGCAACGGGATAAAGTTATTGCTTATGCTTCACGTCAACTTAAGATTCACGAACGGAATTACACTACGCACGATTTAGAGCTGGGAGCTGTTGTTTTTGCGCTCAAGATATGGAGACATTACCTATACGATACCAAGTGCACCATCTACACCGATCACAGGAGTCTTGAGCATATCTTCAAACAGAAGGAATTGAATATGCGACAACGACGATGGGTCAAGCTACTGAATGACTACGAATGCTCGATCAGGTACCACTCAGGCGAAGCCAATGTGGTGGCCGACGCCCTCAGTCGAAAGGATACTACACCTAGGCGTGTACGAGCGTTGCAACTCACTATTCAGTCCAGTCTTCCTTCACAGATACGAGATGCTCAGATAGAAGCATTGAAACCAGAAAACGTCAGGGCTGAAGCCCTACGCGGTTCAAGGAAACGGTTAGAACAAAAGGCAGACGGCGCCTACTATGTAACAGGACGCATCTGGGTCCCACTCTATGGTAACTTACGCGAGCTTGTAATGGATGAAGCTCATAAGTCTCGCTACTCAGTACATCCTGGTTCGGATAAGATGTACTACGACCTCAGAACTACATATTGGTGGCCTAGCATGAAGGCCCACATAGCAACTTACGTTAGCAAGTGTTTGACTTGTGCGAGAGTCAAGGCGGAATATCAGAAACCATCAGGCCCACTCCAACAACCTGAGATACCACAATGGAAATGGGAGCAAATTTCCATGGATTTTGTTACTGGCCTGCCTAGATCTCAGCGCGGAAATGATACTATTTGGGTGATCGTAGATCGACTCACAAAGTCTGCTCACTTCTTGGCTATCAAGGAAACGGATAAGTTCTCCACTCTAGCAGACGTATACCTTAAGGAAGTTGTCTCGAGGCACGGGGTGCCCACATCTATTATCTCTGATCGTGATGCACGTTTTACTTCAGAACTGTGGCAAGCAATGCACAAATCTTTTGGCTCTCGTTTAGACATGAGCACAGCTTATCATCCTCAGACAGACGGGCAGTCTGAGCGCACTATTCAAACTCTAGAAGACATGCTTCGGGCGTGCGTAATTGACTTTGGCATGGGCTGGGAAAAACATCTGCCACTTGTGGAATTTTCGTACAACAACAGTTACCACACCAGCATTAAAGCTGCTCCATTTGAGGCATTGTACGGGCGTAAATGTCGATCACCTCTTTGTTGGGCAGAGGTGGGTGACAGTCAGATCACAGGTCCAGAAATGGTTGTTGATACTACTGAAAAGATTGCTCAAATACGACAACGCATGGCGGCAGCTCGTGACCGTCAGAAAGTATACGCCGATAAAGACAGGAAACTACTCGAATTCCAAGTTGGGGATCGAGCACTACTCAAAGTTTCACCCTGGAAGGGTGTTGTTCGTTTTGGCAAACGAGGCAAACTCAATCCACGATACGTTGGACCATTTGAAGTCATTGAGAAGATAGGCAAAGTGGCCTACAGACTGAACTTACCAGCTGAACTCAGTGCAGTTCACAACGTCTTCCATGTGTCGAATCTGAAGAAGTGGCAGTCAGATGAGACCTTCATAGTTCCTTTGAAGGAGCTCACTATCGACGAACGGTTGCATTTCGTCGAAGAACCAGTTGAAATCACGGACCGGGATGTTAAGGTCCTCAAGAACACCAGAATACCTCTTGTTCGAGTTCGTTGGAACTCCCGTCGTGGCCCAGAGTTCACCTGGGAACGCGAAGACCAAATGGAACTCAAATATCCCCAGTTGTTCGAAAACAATGCAACTACTACTGAGGCTGAAGCTGAAGCTACTACAGAATTTCGGGAAGAAATTCCAAACCAACGGGGGGATGATGTGACACCCCAGGAAAACCAGTAAACGATAACTTACCTAGCTTCCTCAGTAACCGCATGCAAAATTTCGGGACGAAATTTCTTTCAAGTTGGGGATAATGTGACAACTCGAGTTTTCAAGATTCTATCTTCGCATTTAGTGCACGCTAATTTTTTATTTATTTATTTATTTAGTTGTTTATTAATACGACTCGTTGTTTCACAACGCTTACCTTTGTAATACGTTAAATAGAACTGCGATTGATATTTTATAATTGGGATCCATAATATTTATTATATGTGAGTGTATGTTTATAAGGCTTTGTGCTAATTAACATGTTAAATAAAGATGGAACCTTTACTGAAAATGAAAACAAGTATCCATGAAATCACCCAAGTGGTGAAAACACTTTAATGTGTTTTCGTCCATGTGGCTGACGAAATCACAGATGGGCTTGGCCCAGTGTCCAGTCTTGAGATATTTTATATATTTAATCATTTTATAAACAAATCTTCTCAGAGAAGTCTCACATTTACCAAAACATATCTTATCACTTTGTCTCTCTCTACCTCTGAAAACCCAACAAAAGAGAACTCATCTTGAAGCAAAACCTCTGTTTAAATCCTTGGTTAGTGATCTTCATGTTCAGTTGTTTAAGATGATTGTCGTATGATTATTGGATGTTTAATCATGATGTATATATATATTTATATATGTGAATATGTGATTTATCATTGTGTGCTTGATAGATAATTATCATCTATGAACCTTCTGTATATTTGATATTTTGAACAACAGTGGGTATATGTTAATGAATGATAAACTGATTAAATCGGGATCCTGGTATCATATGATGTTGGCAAATTATATATTACATATCAATGATTGATTTAAATGACTTGTAGATGATTAAACATGTAACTGTAATGAGATTTAGTTGCTGGGTTAAGTTACAGTGAGTTTGGTGAAGATGATGATGTTCACGAAAACACCCCCCACATTAATAAACTGGACGAAATCACATGAAGTGATTTCGGCCCAAACAGTTCCGGCCCAAAGGGTTTTCGGCCCACATGTGGTTTTCGGCTCTTAAGAGATTTCGCCCATTAAAGGATTTCGGCCAAGGTGTAGTGTTTTCGGCATTAAGGGATTTCGGCCAAGGAGGGATTTCGAAATCCTGTTTTCGTCCCATGTATTATGTGTATTGCTACACTGTTAGTTAATAACTCAGTTAATTAACTCTGTTAGTTGTTAAGTAAGTTATCTAGGTTAACTTTATTGAAATATGTAACCCTGTTAAGTGGGTAACTATGTTAAGTAAATAACCTTGTTAGTTTATTTACTCAGTCCATTAATTCAGTTATTATATTAACTTTATTAATACTATTAGTTCTGTTAAGTGTTAACACTGTTGGTTCAGTAAATTCAATTAGTTGAATGATTCTGTTAAGTATGCAACTTGTTAGCTTATTAACCTTATTAGTTTATTAACTGTGTTATTGGTTAATTATGTTAGAATTAACTGTTTATGTTGTATGATTAACTGCCAAACACACTTTGTGATATTACTGTGAGGACAGTTACATGTGAAATATTACGAACGTGAACTGATTTAATATACGTGCACTATAGGACTTGACTGATTAATTGTGAGCACTTAACTTAGCATACCGAGCAAATAAGGTGAGTTCACACTCTTACCAAGGCATGGGATTCCCGGTGGGTTGGGAATGGGTTAAGAAACTAAAATGGAACCTACATATCCTCCTTGGGTAGGATATGTACCGCCATCCTCCATGGGTAGGATGCCAATATTAATCCTGCGTGTTCTCCTTGGGTAGAATACGTACGTTCGTCCTCCTTGGGTAGGACAACAACCTTAACGTACGTAAAACTTACGCACACTCATACTCGCTACGGCCCTTGGATTAAGTAGGGCACGTACAAATACGACTAGTCAACACTATTCATCGCACGCATGCCTGGACTGGCAGCAAGGACTAACGCGATACAATTACTAAACTTCGCAAGGATGCCAAGAGGGCCGCGATACCATTACATACGATACAATTACTAAACTTCGCAAGGATGCCTAGAGGGCCGCGATACCATTACATACGATACATGGTTTACTAAACGAACATACAATTTACGATATGAACATTATAACTAAATAACCAACTGTGAACTCGCTCAACTAGTTGTTGACTCTCTGTTACATGCCTTGCAGGACCTTAGGTACTTTTGGAGCTTGCACGGGAGGCACGGTCGTTGTGGACATGGATCGTGAATGTGTTGTTAAACATTACGACATTTTGTACTTAAACTTATGTTGGGTTTTACATTATTGCTTCCGCTATACACTTGTTTATATGTGGTTTTTGGAAACACCTATCGTATTGATGAATGACTTTTACTTTATACTTATGTTCAATATGATTGGTGGCTTGATCCTGGTCATGTCACGCCTCCAAGCGGTGGTACTCCGCGTGTGGATTTTGGGGGTGTGACACCAGTACATAGACAGACAGTGTTTGAGACCTGGTATGGGCCAGGGACAAGGTACCACACAAGTATGCTGTGTAGGGAAGTGAGGACCATAAGACTGTATCACTAGGTGATATATAAAGTGCCGGGAAGTGCCTAAAACTCACTTTAAGTGCAGAATTCTGCATTTTTCAGTAAAATTCAGCATTTTAAAATGCTAGTAATATGCAGAACATTGACTAAATGGTCCTGAATGCTTTCCTAAGTGTTGGGAATTAATTGTGTTACAAAAGGTTACATAAAAGACACTATTCGGAATAACTTGACACTTTAACGGAACAGTATCTAACCGAACAATCGGACATTACCCGGAACACCAAAATTTTGCCAAACACATTGTTTAACTATTTCTTGGCTAGTTATAATCCCCGAACACCATACCACCCACTAAAATATCTAGTAAACTAACTAAACTAAATATACACTTGAAATTGAACTACCATTTACCTACTATCATCAAAATGTTATAATTAACCCCCCATGCTTTTTACGGTCCAAAGGACCCACCAAATATCACCACCATACTTCACCACTTACCTCCTAGATTTGTTTCTATTTTATATTAGATCTTTGCTTGATCTTATGGCCAAAATATTAGAAGGACAAGATTATAAGTATGGTCTTGAGATTACAACATCACCTAATATCTTCACTCCCCATCCCTCACTCTCTCCCTCTCCTCTCGGCTCACTCTAACCGCCACCAGCACCGCCTTATAACCACCATATTCATCCATTTTTAAGCTTCATTCAAGTGCTAGAAGGAGGATTAAAGGAGCTTGAAGTAGTAGATCATCAAGGAGCTCTCATACTTGCTTCTACTCATCATTTCCTCTTGAGATCTTCCCTAGCTTTAAGCTAGTTGTAAGCCTTCTTTACACTCTTGCTACTTCATATTTATGGTGATTAATAGATATAGTATGTTGAAATTTACAAGAACACTAAAGATCATGCACATATGTCTTAAACATAAAGCTTTGCATAATATGAAAAATGGATGAAACATAATGAAATATTACTAGAATGATAATGTCTTGGTTATGTTGATGATTGATTTGTGATTTCTTGGTAGTATGATGATAGTCATCATATGAAACTTGTTAAATTATGATTGAAAACATGAGTTAACAAGTTAGGAGGTGATTAGGGATTTACATAAAATGATCACCTTCATATTTAGACATGAACTTGATAACAAGATGATTTCTTGAAAAATAAGTAAACAAAGTGAGTTAATGATCGTATGGATCCGAGGTTTACAAATGGCTCTTCCTAAATAAACCAAGTTTAAAAGACGGTTTTTGAAAGATTATGATTCTTACACTATTTTTGGAAAGAAATAAGTATATGGATGCTAGTGAGACATGAAAATGTGGTAAATAAATATTTTTGTAAAATGTGTTCACAAGTTGTGAACATCTAAAAATCCCGAGAATGAGATTTTAACAAAAGTAATCACACTTTGGAAGGTAACTAAGGCCACTAAATGCTTTACCAAGTTACTACACGTTTTTGTGATATATCAAGTTCATGATTTATATGTAACACATATAGTTTTTGCTCTTGGTGATGAAGAGTTGTTTAAAGATTGATTGTTGATGATTATTGTGATTATTTTGAAAAGAAAATTATATGCTTTAATAGCATGGACACCTCCGTTTTTAGGGGAAACTATGGCGAAATTTCCCAAAAATATAAACACTTGGAAATTAGTTTCTAACAAGTGTTTACAAGTATGTTTTAAACTTTGTCTCTTCAAATAAAAACTCGTCATAATTTTTGTTACAAAAATACAAAGTATCGGAGGTTGGTTTTCGTAAATAAAAGCGGACAAATATATATTTAGAATATATATTCTATACTAAAACGCTTGTGTGTATATTTGTTTGATTTGTGAACTAGTTATATTATTTAGGGCAGAATAATGTAACTTGTCAAATTACCATCGCATTTATAAATCCAGAATAATACCAAAAATTACAAGGAATAAATATTTAAGTTACATACTCGGTATTGTGAAACCGAACGCAAAAACGTAACTTACGAAATATTCCGGAAAATACTTTTACGAATATATTTTTGGGTAAATATTATTTTGGATACAAGGAGTAAAAATATATATTTTGGGAATACATTATTTTTGACAAATATGTTAAATATATTCTCTAAGTGGGACTTAAAAGTATAATTCGAAACTACGAAATACATGTATAAATACCCCCGTCCTTGGGAAGGAAATACAGAATTAAAATACTTGAGAAGTATTAATACAAAAAGATTGGTTAAATAATTATTCCAAAACCAAATATAATTTAAAGTTAAAATAACTATTATTTTAGCAAATAGTTATACTCGGAATAATACTGAGAAACACAAGAACGCGTAACTCAAAAACCCTCATACTAAGCAAAGGCACGGCCCGTTCGTCTAATAGACATTAGTACGCTGTAGGTAGTCGTGTTTGCGGAGGAGACTTGGGTTACACAGACTGAAGACGCAATACTGTGAGTTCATGTCCCCCTTTTCTCTTAACTGTTTTCAGTTTTATACTTCGGGGGTGAAATACATGTTATAATTATTACAGACATTTTTATACATGGTATGGTTAGCTTAAGAATGGTATACTACTTAGATCATGTGAGTGGTGGGTACAACACTTAAGGCCATTAATCCTCATTGTAGGACCGAGGGACATGAGTGATAGATCTATTTGGGTGTAGCGAGCCCACACCCATGAGACCAGGGTGGCCCATAGTGGTGACTATGTCTTCCAGCCGGAAGCCCGGTGCAACTCCGCTAGGTTTGAGTTTTCCTGCATCACTTCACACATACTAGTGGCTTTGCAACCCATTGGTGATCTTTTTTTCCTTATTGCTACATACCAGGGACACTTATACATACAAATCATATTTCAAAGGTTTTACACACAGACATACACATGAACTCGCTCAACTTTTTGTTGATTTTTCAAACTACATGTGTTTCAGGAAACTAAAGGGATCTGACAAGTGTCTGCGTTTGTGTCAAGCTGCGTTCGAATAAAGGATGTTATGTATTCCTTTCCTGGACGGAATACATGTTTCTAAACTCGGGGTTTTATTTTAAGTCTTTGTGGAGTCTTATGCACTCGGTTAAACATTTTCATGGTTTGTAATTTATTTTGGTAACAACGTTTTCAAGACAAGTATGTATGGTATTTTCTAAGACTTAATTAATGGATGAACATCTTCTGTTTTATCATATAGCATTGTTATGATTGTTGCTATGGTATTAAGAAGTCACACCAAATAAACCCACGCTTCCGCAAAAGTCAGGGTGTGACACAACCGGCCAGCATCAAGGATCCTTCATCCGGTCTGAAGGATACATGGAGACATTTCCAGCCCAAGGATCCTACTCTAACAATCAAGGATCCTCATCTAGGGTTCAAGGATCTATGGATCACACATCCAGACCTCCAGTGCATTTACCCTATCATTATGGGGTACATTACATCATGTTTTTCTCTTCTTTTAATGTCGTCTTAGTCCATGTAGTAGTAATAAGTGCTCCAAGTGCGCATACACTAATGGGTCAAATTGGTTTAATGTATCATGAATCACAAATTTTTATTACTAACCATTTGTAATTTGGTGGTTATGGATTATACTCGTGTTCTTTAACTATTGGTGTAATGTCTCATGAATCACAAATTTTTACTTCTCATTATGGGATTTGTTCATGAACTAATTCATTAAATTAAGTTTTTAATATATAATGTTTGGAAAAACACTTGGACTTGAATAGAAGTTTCATTGAATATACATGTATGACTTAAACAAATTAAATGCTCAACAAGCGAAAGAAAGTTGCTGGTTGCAAAAGCTCTAAAAAATGTAGTAATAGATTAAAATTGTGTTGATGCCGAAAATGGATAGTACCCAAAGAATAGTTTAACAATTTTAACTTTTGTGTGTTGATGCCCAAGCAACACCGCGAAGATTCACCTCACAGTAAACAATTCCAACTTATATCATATATGCAAAGGAATTTTGATAAGGTTATACTTAAATGTACATTTTGCATGTATCTTAATGGGTTCTATCGTACGGGTTCACTTCCAAATATAGGTTCCATGGATGCTCTTGAAATAATGTGAATTCAACATTGTATTCCATAGAATAGAATGTAGTTAAAAAAATCTAATATTTCATACTTATATGTATTGTGAGTGCACTAATGTCTATCGCCTCCGTCAATCAAAACCGTAGCAGAAATCAGATGAAACCAAGCTTTATATTGTAAAATATAGTAGAAAAGCCTTTTAGTAACAAGGTGGCATTTTGGTAATTAATGGGAAGTCTCATTAATTGCCTTGCGTATAAATAGGCTTATTAGAGTTTCATTTGTAACTTTTTTCCATTTTGCACATTTGAGAAGCTTGGAGCTAGAGTGAGAAACTAGAGAGAGAAAGGCAAAAGGTGATTCACATTTCTTGTATGATTTCATATCATTCTATTGAATCACAGGTAATATATGGTCTTGTGTTCGGTCCACGTATGTGTACCGATTCCGCACGTCACACGTATCATACGCAATCGTTCGGGAGTCAAAACCGATCCTACAACGCGCTCACAAGTGGTATCAGAGCAGGAGCTCGATTGCACGGATCATTCACACAAGAAATTAACAGATTCAGATAAAAAATCACATCAGATTTGTCAATTTCTTCATCTTTTTATCTTCTTCACGTTTTTGACAGAAAAACGCAAAATTAACATGGCTTTCATGGTTAAAATTGGCTGATTTTTGGATATATTGTACAAAATCATCATTATATAAGCCTACAAATTTTTAGATCAAAATTCCAAACAGTTTGAGAGAAATCAAGATTTTTCTGTTGGAATATGTTAAAGTTGGTAGCTGTTGATGTTCATGTTCACCACTCGGATGGCCATCCGATCGGATGACCATCCGAGCCTTAGCACATTTGTTATTTTGTTCACAGCTGCAACAATCGGATTGCCCTCCGATCGGAGGGGCATCCGGGTGAGATAACACTTCTTTAAAACTGATCCGATCCACTGCAGCCCAATAATCTTTTAACATTCATAACACAGCGGCCCAATAGAAGTGAGTTTGGATTTATGTTTTCGTCCATTTTTCATAAAGTCAATTAACAATTGATTGGCCCAAGAAACTCAGACTCATTCACATGTGACTTCATGATTAAATAGCAGTCCATTCTTTAATAATTGTGTCAGCCATTTATCTCAATTGTATTGAATATGACGTGAATCAGGTATCATTCCACACGAAAAAGGGCAATTACAAAGCAATGGCAGGTAGTCGGGCAACAAGTTGAATATTATATGCGACAAATTTTCAGCCTATGTGAACTGTTAAAAGCAATAAGTGTCAGGCCCATTAACTGTTAGTTTTAATGGTCCAATTAAATTGATTCACATCAATATTGTCGGTCAATTTGATATAAAAGGTGATGTTATAATTTGAATGTGAAAGTTTGGTCTCAAACGGATATACATCCGATCGGAGGAGTATTTTTTTGTCATTCTCTGTCACCACTCGGAAGGCCCTCTGTGCGGATCACAATCCGATCCATATCACATCTTAAACACATCTGATCGGATCACTCTTATCTTAGACACATGTGATCTGCAATATGTCTGGCCCTTTTAATTCACTGATTTATATACAAAATGGTCCAATAAGAAAATTATAACTATTTCATTGATGACAAGCTCATTAATACTTCACGTGGTCCCTTAAAGTCATATTGAACGGCCCAATTAGATTTTGTCTAAAATTTCTGTTGTCGGCCTATTAATTGTAAGTATCAGAAGTTTGCATGTGAAGATTGTGTGACAACCCGCACTAAACCAGGTATCCGTACGACTTAATTAATGATTAATTACTGCTTAATTACTGTGCTTGTCTGAACTAGCTGATGAACTGCTACTTGAATACTGATACATGAACTTACTTGCATCATACTTGCTTGCTGTCACTACAATATTTATATGCTGAACCTTGGTGACAAACATGATGCTCAAAAAGCACAGTAGCACGATAACGGATAACCTATTGAACATGCTGATAAAGCCAGCATCAGGCAAACACTGCCTCCAAGGCCTATAAGAGCCTGAGATATCTGACTACACTGGTAGTGAGTGTAGGGTTATAAAGATTGTGAAGCTGCGTTTCTAGGAATAAGATACACTGATTGGATGTACCTAAAACGTACTTTAAGTACAAAACACAGCACTTTAATAAATAATCCAGCTTCTAGCTGACTAGTAAAGTGCCAAAATATGGGGGAAATACTACTAGACACTTTCTAAAGTGTTGGAAACAAGATGTGTCACTAAAAATAACAATAACGACACTTTAAAGCTTTTGTAACGCTTTAACGGATTACTATCCAACCGAACAACCGGACTATACCCGGAACATGAAAATATTATTATTTTCACTATTTATATTTTTTCTGAGCCAGTTAGGGTCCCTGATTACCCTAACACCCGCCATAATACATAACATACAAGTAACGGGGTTAAACACTTAACTAACCTATTTAACCTAACTAAACACCAACTAATCTAGTTGGAATCGGCTAAGACCCCCCCCCATCCTAACCGGCCTAACTATGGGGGAACATGTTTAGTACTAATTGATTATTTAAATCCCCAATGTCTAGTATCAAGGCAACACTTAAACTGTCACACCCCAACCGATGGCGGAATCATTGGGGCGCGGCACTAGGCGAATCAGATTGCTCAAGAGAATCCATAACAACTATATTGCGATAATATTTAATACATTCGTTATCCCATACTAACAAACAATACAATCACGCAAGTTATCACAGATTTATTGTCCTCTCGAACAATGCAAATCCGACGACCTAGATTTTAGTTGAGTTTCTAGACTTCCTAGCTTGATTTGATATAGTCTGCGATCTAACCTACAACATACGTTAAAAGATTTGTCAATACAAAAGTATTGGCGAGTATACAGGTTTGATAAGTATGGCATAGTAGATTAAAAGTGCTGCGAATTTCCACATGCATAAACGTAATACACGACATATATACTCACAAAACTGATACTACCAACTAAGTCCTCGATGCTCGAATGTACGATGGCATAACTAGACCCCGTCGGGCGCAATAGTACTATACTAGTCTTGGTGGGACGTCGCGAGTATAAGCCCTAGCACATATGCAACTAGCATCACGTATATCTATGCACAACAGTTATTCGCAAGTGATAATTCGATTGATTGAATAGTTCGATTGATGAGTTCGATTTGTTAGAAACGTATGTTACACCCAAAATTCGATTTAAAAAAAAAGGGGTCAAGTATACTCACAGTGCGTATTTAGCGAGATTACAACTTGATTGAGTCGGTTACGAGTTGTCTGTAATGATCCTTGAAGAAATAGAGTAAACGAAATACGGTTAAGCAGGATTAACTTGAAAAGTTACTCGTTTGGTTGAATTGGGCCTCATCCGTGCGGATGGCAAGTCATCCGTCCGGATGGCATGTTATCCGTGCGGATAACAGCGATCCGTGCGGTTGAGCGGGCGTGCGGATGAGTGTGCGTGCGGGTGACATGTCATCCGTGCGGACACATGATCCGTGCGGATGTGTCATCCGTGCGGACATGCGGTCCGTGCGGACGTGTCATCCGTGCGGGTGTGTGTGGTCTGTACGGGCGGGTGGTCCGTGCGGATGGGTGGTCCGTGCGGATGGTGCCATCCGTGCGGGCTGTGTCATCCGTGCGGGCTGTGTCATCCGTGCGGGCCGTGTCATCCGTGCGGACTGACATGTCTGTTTCGTACTCTGAACACTTGTTTTCGAGTGTTTAACGGAAGGAAAACGTTCGTTTTCACTAGAGTTGTGTAATTTCGCACTAACACTTGGAGTTCCGTCAATTCCGACTCATTCTAACGGCCGGGAATCACCCCGTTCCATCAGATCTGGCCGTTCATGGCGGTTCTTCATGGTTAACTCGAAATCGCACAGATTTAGGTGTGATTGTCATTAAAACATGTGGAAATCACCTGGATCTGAGTCGTTTATGGTGAAATGAGACCCCAACTTGAAGTTCATAAGAACTCCTGGTGACATCACCTCAAAACGCCTCAAATCCGTAGATTTCACGGTTAGAATTTGAGTTTTGAAAGATAGAATGATGTAGATTCGAGTGTAGATTGTGGAAGTACAAGTTTTTAGGTTGAAATCTTACCGGAATCGCGAGGAAATTAAGAGAAAAGGGTCTTGGTGCGCGTGTGTTTGAACAGGAGCTGTCACATCACTTGAATAGTGGTGTGACAGGCTATTTATAGGCGAAAGAGGAGAGGAAAAGAGGTTTGGCCCGGATAGCCCATCCGTGCGGATGGCCCATCCGTGCGGATGGCCCATCCGTGCGGATGGCCCATCCGTGCGGATGGCCATCCGTGCGCATGCCCATCCGTCCGGATGGTCTATCCGTCCGGATAGACATCCTAACGGGCCGGACTTCTTCGTTTTTGATCGATTTGATAGTTTTCGAAGCGCGTAACCTTCATAATCAATTTATATTATTATTATATTATTATTATTATATTATAATATATATATATATCACTAGGGGTCGTATTTACGTATCCATAATCCAAAGTTTCGATAATTAACGATCGGTTTCCGATTCGAGTATGCGATTTTTATCGACGTTGCACGGCCATCAACGAGGGTAGTGTAGGTCCTTTCTTGATGTCATCGTGAACGTTATTTCGTGTAGTGCCACAAAGACTGACGGGGTACCGTTTACTCGTATTGTCATCATCGTCACGACGACTGGAGCTACAGCACTCACCCGGGAGTCCTTGTTAGCGTTAATTGTTTACGTTCGACACATCACGGCCACTGAGGAGGGTAGAATAAGTCCTCACTCAATGCCTCCGTGAGTGTTAGTGTGATAATAGTGTAGTATAATGACATTGTAGCTTGAAATTATGCGATTATCCTTCGAATAGCGATATATACGATATAGTTACATTATGATCCGAATCTCTGGTGCTAGGCGTAACGAGTGTAATGAGTAGTAACAACGCACGAAAGTGCGGGTTGTTACAGTCTCCCCAACTTTAGGAAATTTCGTCCCGAAATTAATCCAGTAGGTAGACTTCTAAGAGTTGATCTTGTATAAGTAGCGACACAGCGAGTGATTTGACCGAGAGTTGTCAACAAGAGCGTTTCGAATAAGAGGGATCGATTGCGATAGTGAGGAGGCGACGTAAAGACGAAAGTGATATCCCACGAGTTGTCGTTCCAAAGTACCTTGTTTTGTGTAGAATTCGTTAGTTCGATGCGATTGTAATTTGAAAGGTTTCTCATGACGTAGAATTAACTGAGTCGATCGTTAACCAACGTCACGTGAAACGTTTACCTTTAGGTAGTAGAAAAGGAATTTAGGATGGAATTTTGAAAATTTTCCTCTTAACATAAAGCCAACTGAGTCGATGTTAACCAATGTTGTAAGGAAGTTTTAGGTTTTAAACATTTTAAGGATTTGAAAAATGAAATAAGAGTTACGTAAACTCCCCTGTGATATGGGTTCTAGTTGAACTCGATGTTGAACCAATATCTCAGGAAAATCTCGTTTTTGATCTCTGAAAAAGGTTTTAGGAAAAATTGGACTCATGAAGCCCCCTTTGAACATGGAGCTAAGCTGATTCGATGTTAACTCCACATTGTTAGGAATTTCACTTGTCCCATGGTTTTAATAAAAGTTTTATAAAAATCAGTTTTAACCTTTTGAAAGGAGTAATTTGGCATCAAGCCCCACTTGGCACCTTCCCACGGAAGTTCGTTAATATGTTTAAAACATTTATATATAGGAATTACCAGCGGCGTATCCACCATGTTTTGCCCATATTACTTCCGTTTCGTGAGGCAGTGTCAGGTGTGCCGATATGATTCGGATAGAAATGCGTTTACTCGGCCCAATCGATAGGAAGTCGGACCGAGCATAAGATAGGATCGAATAGATTAATCCAGCGAGTTGAGAAGCGAATAGCGCGCGTTTGATTAGATTCCACATTACACCCACATGGCACGTTTCCACGGGGGTTGCTAACATGGCGAAACACCATGCTTAACCAGGTTAGCCTTGCCTCGTGAAGCGGTGTCATGTGTACTTAATACTATACAGACTGCGATGGATACCAAGCGAACGATAAGCGGTAGATTATACACGATAGGCGATCAGCGATTTAACGATTAAACGAATAAGCACGAAATACAACACTAGTAATGATGGCGATGATAAACGAATTACAATAATCGATAGTTGTTGCGTGCAAGCGATGAAAGTATGCGGTTCGATTTTGATTGATTAATACTACAGAATTTGACTAACGTTAGACCCCACATGGCCTTTTTCCACGAAAGGTCGCTGATATGGCTAAAACACCCTGCCTTAACCATATGAGTTTCCTCTCGTGAGGCGAGGTCATGCGTTCTAACTTAGCACGAATATCACAGATAACGGTAGGCGATAGCGATAGATTGATACACAGCAAAAGATATAGGCTCGCGTGATAAGCGATCGAGGTTGCGAGATACACGAGGTAAGCGATTACGATTAGTCGAGTTCGGTTCTTGTTTCGAATAAGCTTAACGATTCGTTTTGACGCATCACGGCTATCGAGGAGGGTAGAATAGGTCCTCACTCAACAATATCGTGAGCGTTTACTTGCTCGATTGGGATTCGTTGCAACGGACTTACGACCAGTCTTGCGTCGATGCAACTTGCCTGCGAGGTAGACTCTCCAGAGTCCATCGATGAGGCGATTGCATTGCGTTTGCAGACTTACGACAAGTCTTGCAATGATACAGTTTGTTACGCCTTGCGATTGAGTGTAGTGTGTTGAAAATAAGCACAATAGTATAATAGGTCTAATAACGTTCAACTCCACGTGGCACTTTCTTCACGGAACTTCGGTAGTATGGTAAGGCATTCCTCGCCCGACCCCTACTACTTTCATCCCGTGTTTTGGTGTCACCTTTTGTCAAACACTATGGCACTTTTAGAATTCACTACGATCTCCGTGCACTGACCCAAGTAATCCCGTGTGCACCCGCGATTAATTGTTCCTTGCACGTTTATCGTACCTCGTGCTAAGAGTGTAGTGAGGGTAAAACACATTATTTCGTGATATAGTATATAGTGTGTGTGTGAATCTAGTCTAAGTGCGATGATTAAAGAGTGAAAGAGAGAACGAATACGAGAGTTAACGTTACACATAGTGGCAACTTCAAATAATAGAGTAGGTTCAAAACTTAGAAAATTAACGTCGAGAGTCGTTTCATTACAACTTTATCCTACGCTTGCTAGATGTCTGGATGCTGAAGACTTTTTGCTGGAGCTGTTGTTGTTGTACTCAAGTTCACGGTTCGATGCGACAGTTGCGGGTGAAGTGACCGTAGCGGTTGCAGTTATTGCAATAGCGACAGTCAGCCCCAACTGGGTGATGATAGGTACACGAGTAACACTGAGGATGAAATCCAGTGTAGGCTCGTTTTGGAAACTTTGGAACTGTTCGAAGAGGTTCCGGTTGCAGCAGTTCGGTTGCTGATGAGTTTGGGCTTGAAGTCTTTCGTTTGCGGCTGGGTTCGTCGGTGTCTTGCGAAGAAGTGTCGTCGTTGGAGGATTCGTCTGAAGACTCGCTTGCGGAGTCTTTGGCTGATTTATCGGAAGATCCATCGGCAGATTCGTCAGAAGAATCGGCAGCAGATCCGTCTGAAGAATCATTAGCAGATCCGTCAGAAGAATCGTTAGCTGATTCATTAGAAGAATCGCCAACAGAGTTGTCAGAAGATTTATCAGTAGAATCATCAGAAGATTTGTCAACGTGTTCGCCTGAAGGATTACTGGCGATTGCTTGATGAGCTTGCTTGACAGGGTTCTTTGAGAATAACCCTTCCACGAATCATTTGTTGTTGATTTCTGCAGCTAAGCGGTAGGTTTCTTCGATGGTAGCAGGCCTTGCAGCTTCGACAAAATCACCCACACACTCAGGCAAGCCACGAATGTACTTCGCAATGGCCTTCCCCGGAGTGTTGACTTGACTTGGGCAGATTATGCTAAGCTGTTTGAACCTTGCGGTGTAGCCAGCATTGTCACCTTCGGTTTGCTTGATTCCCCAAAATTCGTTTTCTAGTCTCTGGATTTCATGAGGAGGACAGTATTCTTTCTTCATGAGTTCCTTCAGTTCATCCCAAGAGAGGGCGTAAGCTTCGGAGATCCCACGTTTGTTACGTTCGGCGGTCCACCAGTCGAGTGCTCGCGATTGAAATACTCCGGTGGCGCAAGTAGTACGGAGACTATCGGGACACCCACTTTGACGAAGGGTGACTTCGATAGAATCGAACCACTGGAGTAGTTGAGTCGCACCTCCTTCACCCGTGAATTCCATCGGGTCACAGGCTTTGAAGTGCTTGTAGAGAAAAGTAGATTGTGGCTCTCCTGTCTTAACGTCTTCCGAAGCTCGAGAGTGGCTGCGAGAGTGCACTCGAGCGTCAATTTGAGGACTAAGCTTACTCACTTCCTTGATTATAAGTGAAGCAATCCTCTTCTCGGCGCTTCGTTTGGCTTTCCTCTTAGCTACTCGTCTCGAGGTAGAGTTGTTGGAAGTCATCTAGACAGGAAGAGACTTGGAGTGAGATTCGATCATAATGATTTTCGAGTTTTGCGTTGCGATTGAGCGCGTTCAAAACTTGTGCGATAGTACAGTAATAAGAACCATATAGGAGCCACGTAGGAAGCACGAAATTTCTAATGACTTGTTTGTTTATACGTACATATATATATATATATATTATATACATGAAATTTGTAATCATACACATATAGGTCGATTTAGAATAAACGAGGTCGCGTTGAAGTGAGAAAACGATAGCGAAGGCGATAGATTATGCATCAGTTTTGTTGCGAAAATTCGGATTTCGTTTTAGATTGCGATGACTGTGCGAATCGTGCGTTTATAAAGTAGGGAGTGAAAATCGTTACATCGAGAAATCGATAAAGCGTAAAGTTTCAAAATGTAAATAAGTTTCCAACCAGTTGTAAGGTTGGCAGGTCGTATGCTAGAGTGCCTTGGGTGTTTAGGCGTTGACTACCCAAGGTAACCCAACTATGTGTAACAAGTTCGTGCGCGCGCGTTGACCTAGAAGACTCCATGCTTCCACTGGGATGCAGCTCATGGCATTCGTCTTCCTAGTCATCGCGTGGCTCGAGTTGTTACAATAGTCGAGTCCTTGGTGAGAGCTTTTGAAAACCATTTTATAGAGAGTGGAACAACTTATTAAGGTATGGGTTTCACCCCTGGCTTAACAGTTTCGTTCCTATTTGTGGTTATGCTCCTCGAATAAATTCGTGAGTTCCACTAGATTTAGAAATGGAGGCTTTTGTCGAGATATGGATGTCACTCCTAACTCGATGAAAGGTTCTCGTGCTAGAAAAATGCGCTGAGTGAGCAATCCTATCGAGAGTTCTTGGTTTTCACGCCTGTTCTCGACTGGATAGCTCGGTTTTGTTATGCGAGTATTTTCGGAAACGCGTGTATTGTGTCGGCCTTAGGAAAGGCTAAGTAGCATTTTAGCCTTAGGAAAGGCTTCTTTGTGTGAAGTTGTAGTATGCGGCGTTCTCACAAAGTTGTAGCTTTTAGCAATTTCGATCGAGAGTATCAAGTAAGCCCAACACAAACCCTACTGGGTTCGTATGAGTCGGCCTGTTGGTACTTAGACTATAGACTAGGTCAATTTCTAAGACGTCGACCCGGACTAGGTCGAGTCTGACCTAATTCCCTATAGTTATGGCTCTGATACCAATCTGTCACACCCCAACCGATGGCGGAATCATTGGGGCGCGGCACTAGGCGAATCAGATTGCTCAAGAGAATCCATAACAACTATATTGCGATAATATTTAATACATTCGTTATCCCATACTAACAAATAATACAATCACGCAAGTTATCACAGATTTATTGTCCTCTCGAACAATGCAAATCCGACGACCTAGATTTTAGTTGAGTTTCTAGACTTCCTAGCTTGATTTGATATAGTCTGCGATCTAACCTGCAACATACGTTAAAAGATTTGTCAATACAAAAGTATTGGCGAGTATACAGGTTTGATAAGTATGGCATAGTAGATTAAAAGTGCTGCGAATTTCCACATGCATAAACGTAATACACGACATATATACTCACAAAACTGATACTACCAACTAAGTCCTCGATGCTCGAATGTACGATGGCATAACTAGACCCCGTCGGGCGCAATAGTACTATACTAGTCTTGGTGGGACGTCGCGAGTATAAGCCCTAGCACATATGCAACTAGCATCACGTATATCTATGCACAACAGTTATTCGCAAGTGATAATTCGATTGATTGAATAGTTCGATTGATGAGTTCGATTTGTTAGAAACGTATGTTACACCCAAAATTCGATTTAAAAAAAAAAGGGGTCAAGTATACTCACAGTGCGTATTTAGCGAGATTACAACTTGATTGAGTCGGTTACGAGTTGTCTGTAATGATCCTTGAAGAAATAGAGTAAACGAAATACGGTTAAGCAGGATTAACTTGAAAAGTTACTCGTTTGGTTGAATTGGGCCTCATCCGTGCGGATGGCAAGTCATCTGTCCGGATGGCATGTTATCCGTGCGGATAACAGCGATCCGTGCGGTTGAGCGGGCGTGCGGATGAGTGTGCGTGCGGGTGACATGTCATCCGTGCGGACACATGATCCGTGCGGATGTGTCATCCGTGCGGACATGCGGTCCGTGCGGACGTGTCATCCGTGCGGGTGTGTGTGGTCTGTACGGGCGGGTGGTCCGTGCGGATGGGTGGTCCGTGCGGATGGTGCCATCCGTGCGGGCTGTGTCATCCGTGCGGGCCGTGTCATCCGTGCGGACTGACATGTCTGTTTCGTACTCTGAACACTTGTTTTCGAGTGTTTAACGGAAGGAAAACGTTCGTTTTCACTAGAGTTGTGTAATTTCGCACTAACACTTGGAGTTCCGTCAATTCCGACTCATTCTAACGGCCGGGAATCACCTCGTTCCATCAGATCTGGCCGTTCATGGCGGTTCTTCATGGTTAACTCGAAATCGCACAGATTTAGGTGTGATTGTCATTAAAACATGTGGAAATCACCTGGATCTGAGTCGTTTATGGTGAAATGAGACCCCAACTTGAAGTTCATAAGAACTCCTGGTGACATCACCTCAAAACGCCTCAAATCCGTAGATTTCACGGTTAGAATTTGAGTTTTGAAAGATAGAATGATGTAGATTCGAGTGTAGATTGTGGAAGTACAAGTTTTTAGGTTGAAATCTTACCGGAATCGCGAGGAAATTGAGAGAAAAGGGTCTTGGTGCGCGTGTGTTTGAACAGGAGCTGTCACATCACTTGAATAGTGGTGTGACAGGCTATTTATAGGCGAAAGAGGAGAGGAAAAGAGGTTTGGCCCGGATAGCCCATCCGTGCGGATGGCCCATCCGTGCGGATGGCCCATGCGTGCGGATGGCCATCCGTGCGCATGCCCATCCGTCCGGATGGTCTATCCGTCCGGATAGACATCCTAACGGGCCGGACTTCTTCGTTTTTGATCGATTTGATAGTTTTCGAAGCGCGTAACCTTCATAATCAATTTATATTATTATTATATTATTATTATTATATTATAATATATATATATATCACTAGGGGTCGTATTTACGTATCCATAATCCAAAGTTTCGATAATTAACGATCGGTTTCCGATTCGAGTATGCGATTTTTATCGACGTTGCACGGCCATCAACGAGGGTAGTGTAGGTCCTTTCTTGATGTCATCGTGAACGTTATTTCGTGTAGTGCCACAAAGACTGACGGGGTACCGTTTACTCGTATTGTCATCATCGTCACGACGACTGGAGCTACAGCACTCACCCGGGAGTCCTTGTTAGCGTTAATTGTTTACGTTCGACACATCACGGCCACTGAGGAGGGTAGAATAAGTCCTCACTCAATGCCTCCGTGAGTGTTAGTGTGATAATAGTGTAGTATAATGACATTGTAGCTTGAAATTATGCGATTATCCTTCGAATAGCGATATATACGATATAGTTACATTATGATCCGAATCTCTGGTGCTAGGCGTAACGAGTGTAACGAGTAGTAACAACGCACGAAAGTGCGGGTTGTTACATAAACCATTGGTTAAAACCCTTGCCATTTGCCTATAAGTCCTAGAGATTACTTAACATAATCACCATCACACAACACCAACTCACAACACTCTCTCCCTTGCCCTCCCACTCTCGGCCGAACCCCACTCCCACCCTCATCATACTTTCGAGTTTAGTTCTTGCATTTCCATCATCATACAAGTGTTAAAGGTCACGTATTAGGAGCCTTGGAGCAAGCGGAACACGAAGGACCCCTTTCGTTAGCTTTTATCCACCCATTTTTCATCAAGAATATTCCCTAGCCTTGAGCTAGAGGTATAACATTTAAAACTCGTTTTTACACTTATCTAAAGTGGTTAAAAAGATTTTTGTCGGTTAAATATCGTTAACATACAACTTGGTGCTTAAAAGTCTAGTAAAAACTCTAAAAATGGTGGTTAATAACATATGTGTTGTGTAAAAGTTGTAGTACTTGAAAGTTGTGAATATCTAGACCCGATCTATGATTGTGGTAGCTCGGATCACCATTTAACCCGGTTTGGTAAGATCGTTGATCTTAACATAAGCTTGTTTTGGTTAATACAAGGGTTAAAAGGTGAAACTCTACCACACAAGAGTCATGAACTTGTGTAAAAGTGTTTACTTGTGTAAAAGTGATTTAACTTGTACATTAGTGTTTAAAACTAGCGGATCTACGTATCTGCAAGTGGTATTTTCAAAGAACCACACATTTAAGAAACCATGTATTTTAAAGAAAGGATCTTACACTAACAAATATGATATTTTTATAAACCACAAGTGTATAAACACTTGTGAAACAAAAAGATCCGACAAAGGACTAGCTTTGTCACTTGTTACTAGAAGTTGTAAAGACAGATTTCTCTAAACACGAGGTTTTTACAAGATTAAAGTTACTTTATATAAAGATCTACAAAATATAATGGGATTTACATTATAGATGCGGAAAAACTACAAGTTCATGCGATTATATAATTTACATACTTGTCGACTAGTTTGATGTGTCGGAAATTGTTTGATTGAATAAAGAAGTTGTTGAATTGATTTGTTAAAAGAAAATGATACGCTTGAAAGCGTGGCCACCTCCAGTTACAGAGGAAACTCTGGCGAAATTTTTCTAAAAACCTAACACTTAGAATTAATTACACAACAAGTGTTAGAACTATTTTTGACATGTTTTCGAAATATAAATTTCGCCATGACCTTGTTTACTAAATATTCGGAGGTGGGATTGTCACTAAATATAACGTGATAAGTATATTTTGTCACAACACTGTTTATGATTATTTTGTGAAAATATATAAATATTATTTTAGAGTGAAAATAATATTTACAAGCGTTAATGATTCCAAAACTTTGCGAACGCTTTCACTATGAATATATAAGTTACACCGGTAATTACATTACCACACGATTGTTAAAACGTAACTTACGCACATGTATTGTATCCCCCATCCTTGGGAAGGAATATAACTACCAAGTATTTACAAAAAGTAAACACGAAATAGTTGTCTAACTATTTCCCAAAAACATAAACTATAAAGCTAAGGCACGGCCGTCCGTCTAATAGAATTAGCACTTGTAGGTCGTCGCGCAGCTTTCTGATTCAGGGATACTTGGTAGAGACGCTTCACTGTGAGTTCATGTCCCCCTTTTCTCTAACTGTTTTCAGTTTTCTTAACTGCGGGGGTGAAATACATGTTACTTTGTTTACAAGTACTTTATATACGGTATGGTTAACGTAAGGAGGTTTTAGATCATGTGAATGAGTAGGCAGAACACCGAGGGACTTAAGCGGTAGATCTATCTGGGTGTAGCGAGCCCAACTCTAGGCCCAACAGAACGGACCTCTGTGAGGACCAACAGAACGGACCTTGAGTGACTTGGTTGCCCGACGCAAAAATCGGCTAGGGTTGAGTCTTCCTATTACATTTCACAACATGCTAATGGCCTTGCAAACCATTGGTGATCACTAGTCCTCTTACACTGCTACATACCACGACTACTTTTACACTTACAAGTGTTTTACTTACTCACTTGCACATGAACTCGCTCAACATTATTGTTGATTTTTCAACTTACATGTATTTCAGGAAATTAACGAGATCTGGCACGGTATGGCATGTTTTCCGCTGCACTAGTTTCTGAGGTCATCCGGGGTTTAGGGGATGTGTCTCTTTCCTGGACAAGACACAATCCTTAAACCATGTTTGTGTTATGTTTTAAGTATGTAATGTCTGTTGAACAAGTTAATGGTTGTTAGGGTATGTTTTCCGTTAAACAATGGTATTGTGTTTGGTTTTCGAAACTTAATGGATGATCTTGCATGTTTTTAACTCATATAGCTTTGGTATGATTAAGCTATGGTATTAAGAAGTCACACCAAAATTAACCACGCTTCCGCAAAGCCAGGGTGTGACAGCTTGGTATCAGAGCTCTGATCATAGCGAACTAGGATTCTTTCTCGAGTCTAGACTATGATCACTAGGGCTCTCACGAAAACGTTTTCTGCATACCACTTAAGTCCAGATCCAAAACTTTTTACAAACGAATGTTGAGCACATTTTATTATTTATAGGCTCAGCTTGGAGGGCTGAGGAGTCGGTCTGGAGGACCGAGGTGATCGAAGTAGTTAAGCACGTTGGTTTTTTATAAGGCTCGGTCTGGAGGATCGAAGTTTGGTCTAGGTGACCAAGGTAGTGGGCTAGCAAGGCTAGGAAGAATAGGCACAGTCGTGACGACTAAGGCTCGGTCAAGGAGACCGGGGACCGATCTAAGTGATCAAGATAGAGCAGTCTTGTAGATTTGAAGAAATTGGCTAGTAAGACTAGAAGAATTATTTGATTGCTTGGTAACTAATATGATTATATGATTGATTGTTATACGTATATGTGTTTGTGCTACAAACGTCATGCTTTCATCATGCACTAGAAAGATGAACACTACGAATCCCATGGCCATAGTATCAGACGACATGGTTTCATCAAAGCACGAGGTGTACATTTCCGATACTACCGGCACAGACAATGACGACTTTCAGCCCTTTTGCGCTGCCTGAAGTCGTAGCAGAGCCTACTGATGGCCATCTTGTTGGGAACTTGCCACTCGCAGTGATCCCTGCTCCTGTGCCCCTTGCCGCTTATCTCGTTGTTGATATGCCCCCGACGTTGTCTCTGAAGACGATGTCGAACTATTAAGAGGAGGACCCAATCGAGGGCAGGGCCCTATTGCTGCTGGTATTAGACTACTACATGCGGACGCTCCTGTAGGGGAAACTCATGTCCATTCGCCTATCCCAGACTCATTTGAGTTTCTGACATCCGCATCTTCGCACATACAGGGAATGCAGCACCACTTACACGACGCCGACCCTGACATGGCATCATCAGCTGCACCGGATCCCGCCCACAGATTTGTGTTTGATCACGATAATGAGGACAATTCTTTTTTTTTCCGCCTGGTGTTGATCCAGACCATGACATTAAGTTCATGCACTTAGACCAGCCCTTGGGGGATCCTGTAGCCCTGTCGACCCCTGTGTTTGTTGATCCAGCTGATTTTGAGATGAAGTTTTTTATTCGGAGCTAGCCGTGGCCCCTGAGCCAGGCGTTGCTCCTGACCCCGCATTGGAGCATGACCCTGTTCATGCCGATGCACCTGATGTTGCTCCTCGATTGATCATCTGCTTGGATGAGAGAAAATTTGGGGTAACTGTGCAAGACAATTTATTATTACGGGGGCCCACGTAATAACGATTTGTAGTGCACAGGAATCCTGGTGGACTCTGCAGGTCAAGCTAATGACAACCAATGCAGCAGGAAATAACTTAAACACGAATGACCTAGGCGATGTAGCCTCGAGTTCATTCTATTACGAGCAACAAGCCAAATTGGCAAGCCTATGTGAAGGCTCAGAAATTTACTTCCCCACTCATACAGTGAGTATATTTGCGTGTGAAATTGGGTGATTACATGATGGCTTATGTTGCTATATACACCTCATAGACAATTGAAACATTGTCTAACACGCTTCACACCACTTCGACAAAAGGGAATGTCACCCAGGCGTGACACAAACACCAGTACGTTGCCAAGGACAGAAGCCGAGCTGCAAGAATGCATCTCACCGATAAATGCACGACATGAAGCCCTCCACTCTAAGTACAACGATGGCATTACTGGAAATAACCCTCCAACTGGCTGCACCTATAAACAGTTCCTGAACTGCAAGCCTTTAAACTTTGATGGAACAGGAGGCACCGTTGCATTTGTTCATTGGTCCTAAAATACCAACTCCATTCTAAGAATGAGTAACTGTTCGCCCCAACAGAGTGTTACCTATATCTCGGGGATATTGCTAGATGGCACACTCTCTTAATGGAACCTCCAGGTTCAGACCCTTGGCACAGACGCTACTTATGCACTGAGCTGGGACGAGCTCAAGGAAACGATTGAGAAGAAATGTTGCTTTAGGACTGGAATTTAGAAGCTTGAGGTGGAGTTCAGGAATTTGAAAATGGACGAACCAGAAATTCCTGAACTTGTCCAGCGATCGCACAACTTGTCTAGGGTCGTCTCCTACTAAGTCATTGATGTCGTATGATATAGTGGTGTACTTGTAAGCTTTACATTGTGGTCTCGAATTGTAGCAATACCATCGCAGTATTCTCATCACTTGTGATGATTCAATCTATTGTTTATGTCCTATAACATAAGATGTTATGTGATTGATCTGTTGATAGCATGAGATGTTATGTGTTGGTATTATTGAATGCATACGTACACTTCACTTGCTATGACCTAACCTATGTAAAACATCTTTTAGAAGATGCCGCCAAGACGCGAAATGCGCATGCCCACCTCTGAGGCAGAACTTCAAGAGATAATTGCTGCAGCTATAGCACAACACGAGGCCCTACGCTCCGAACCCAGCAGAGGCACCTCAGAAAATAACGGTTGTTCCTACTGGCACTTCCTCAACTACCAGCCTCCGAAGTTCGACGGCACTGGGGGTGCCATAACTTTTGTAAAATGGATTGAAGGTATGGAATCCATCTTTCGAATGAGTGGTTGTACGCCAGAACAACAAGTCCCATACGTTTCTGAGTTGTTTCAAGATGGAGCTCGACTATGGTGGAATCTTCAGGTTCGAATAATGGGCCTAACTACAGCATACGCGTTAACTTGGGATGAGTTGAAAGGAATGATGCATAAGAAGTATTGCCCCCAAACGGAAACCCAGAAGTGGGAAGATGAATTTCGGAGCCTAATGATGGAAGGTCCGAAGGTGTTGGAGTACGTGCAACGACTTCATGATCTGTCATGAATTGTTCCGTACCTGGTAAAACCAGAACTGAAGAAATTGGAACAATTCATTTGGGAACTGGCGCCTAAAGTCTTGAGCTTGATGACAGCATCTACGCCACCAACAACTATTGTTGCAAGTAAGATGGGTTTGGCACTCGTTACGGAAGCAAATAGACTAGAGAAACTTGCAAACCCTGACAAGGAAACTCAGGTAGAGTCGTCTGGAAAGAACAAAAGGAAGCTTACCGAAGATACCCAGACGAATAATGATGAACAAAGATCTATTCGAGGTTGTTTTGACTGCGGGGACAAAGGACATTTCAAGAAAGATTGCCCTAACAACAAACAGGCCAATGATAAGATTTACTTAGAAACTAAACCGAGATGCGCTGGGTGCAAGTATCACCATGATTGTGGATGTCAGAAGCCTAGGTACGGGAGGAATGGACACAACAAGGAAGGTTGTGGGATGAAGAGTCCCATACGAGGAGAAAACAGTAACAACGCTCTAGGTGGAAATGGGAAAGGAATTGGCCGAATGATAGGATGCTTCCATTGTAGGGACGTTGGACATTTTAAGAGGGAATGCCCGAAGTTGAAACAAGACCGCGAAAGAAGATCCAACATCGGAGCTTGTGAGGCATGCCAGGATCCAGGTGTGATTTCTGGTAAGTTCTCTAACAACCAAAACTTTTGCATCTATTTTGTTTGATGCTGGTGCCGATTATAGCTTCGTGTCGTTAGAATTTAAGAATATACTTGGTTTAACCGCTAGTAAGTTAGATATTCCCTACTCGATCGAATTAGCTAATGGGAAGTTAGTAGAAGCCAATGAAGTTATCAGAGGTTGTGTGATTGAATTAGGAGAACGTGAGTTCGCTCTAGATCTACTACCAGTCCAGTTGGGAAGCTTCGATGTGGTAGTAGGAATGGATTGGTTATCAGGCAACAAGGCTGAGATAGTATGTCACGAGAAAGTTGTTCGTATCCCAACCGATGATGGTGAGACAATTGTGGTTCACGGAGAGAAGCGTGATACGCCACTAAGGATTATCAGCTGCTTGAAAGCAAGGAAGTGTTTACAGAAAGGATGTGTTGCTTTCTTGGCACACATTGTGGATATAAAGGCTGCTGAGCCAAGAATCGAAGACATCCCTGTCGTGAGGGAGTATCCAGAAGTCTTCCCGGAAGACTTACCCGGACTGCCACCTCAGAGGCAAGTAGAGTTTCACATCGACTTAGTTCCAGGCGCCGCGCCTGTGGCTAAGGCACCGTATAGACTTGCTCCGTCTGAGATGCAGGAATTGTCGACACAACTTCAAGAGTTGTTAGATAAGGGTTTTATCCGACCAAGCTTCTCGCCTTGGGGAGCTCCGGTCTTGTTTGTCAAGAAGAAGGACGGTAGTTTCCGAATGTGCATTGACTACAGGGAATTGAACAAGCTGACGATCAAGAATAGGTACCCTCTGCCAAGAATCGACGATCTGTTTGATCAACTGCAAGGCTCAAGCTTTTACTCTAAGATCGATCTTCGATCTGGATACCATCAGTTAAGGATACAAGAGGAAAGTATCCCGAAGACAGCCTTCAGAACTCGTATGGACACTACGAGTTCCTCGTTATGCCATTTGGTTTGACAAACGCACCTGCGGTATTCATGGATCTAATGAATAGGGTTTGCAAGCCATACTTGGACAAGTTCGTGATTGTATTCATCGACGACATCTTGATCTATTCAAAGACGAAGGTTGAACACGAGCAGCATCTTAGAGCCATTCTAGAGCTGCTGAAGAAGGAACAGCTGTATGCCAAATTCTCCAAGTGCGAATTTTGGCTACGTGAAGTCCAATTTCTTGGACATGTGGTTAATGGAGATGGAATCCACGTGGATCCCACCAAGATCGAAGCGATCAAGGATTGGGAGACGCCAAAGACGCCAACCGAGATTCGGCAATTCTTGGGTTTGGCTGGCTATTACCGAAGGTTCATTGAGGATTTTTCAAAAATCGCTCAACCTTTGACGCTCCTCACCCAGAAGGATAAGACGTTTGATTGGGGAATCAAACAGGAAGAAGCATTCCAGATACTGAAGGATAAGCTCTGCAACGCACCTATCTTAGCTCTACCAGAAGGTACCGACGATTTTGTGGTATACTGCGACGCATCGCGTCAAGGATTGGGTTGTGTGTTGATGCAACGCCACAAGGTTATTGCTTATGCATCGCGCCAACTGAAGGTGCACGAAAAGAACTATACCACACACGATTTAGAGCTTGGCGCAGTGGTTTTTGCACTAAAGATCTGGAGACACTACCTGTATGGCACGAAGTGTACAATCTTTACAGATCACAAGAGCCTACAGCATATATTCAACCAGAAGGAACTGAATATGAGGCAAAGACGTTGGGTTGAATTGTTGAACGATTACGACTGCGAGATAAAGTATCATCCGGGGAAGGCGAATGTGGTCGCCGATGCCCTAAGTCGTAAAGAGAGAATCAAGCCCATAAGGGTAAGGGCTTTGGAAATGATCATACGAACCGATCTTTCCTTGCGCATTCGTGCAGCACAAAAAGAAGCCCTTAAGGAAGGAAACCGTGAAGAAGAATATCTCCGTGGGATGGAGAAGCTACTGGTACCAAACAAGGAAGGAACGTTATGCTTCGAGAAAAGGATTTGGGTTCCTCTGTTTGGTGGTTTAAGGAAAGTTATTTTCGACGAAGCGCACAAGTCACGGTACTCTATCCACCCTGGATCGGATAAGATGTACCAAGATCTCAAAGATTATTATTGGTGGCCTAGGATGAAAGGCGATGTCGCTGTCTACGTGAGCAAATATTTAACGTGCGCTAAGGTAAAGGCGGAATACCAGAAGCCTGCAGGGCTGCTGCAACAACCTGAGATTCCCAAGTGGAAATGGGAACAAATCTCAATGGATTTTGTTACAAAATTGCCAAGAACGCCAAGAGGCCATGATATGATTTGGGTAATAGTTGACCGCCTAACAAAATCCGCACACTTTCTGTCAATCAAGGAGAAAGACAGTACTAGTAAACTCGCGGAAATTTACATGAGAGAGATCGTCGCA
The DNA here is from genome assembly GCA_030545235.1 of Helianthus tuberosus. NCBI lineage: Eukaryota > Viridiplantae > Streptophyta > Magnoliopsida > Asterales > Asteraceae > Helianthus > Helianthus tuberosus. The sequence goes on from JARYGA010016021.1 coordinate 39,972, forward strand.
CGTCATGGAGTGCCTCTCTCAATCATCTCTGATAGAGACGGAAGGTTTGTGTCAAGAATATGGCAATCTTTCCAAGAAGCCTTTGGCTCACAATTGAATCTGAGCACTGCGTTTCATCCGCAAACTGACGGCCAGAGCGAGCGAACGATACAGACTTTGGAAGACATGCTGAGGGCATGTGTTATGGATTTGGGCGGTAGCTGGGATAAACATTTACCTTTGGTTGAATTCTCATACAACAACAGCTACCACACCAGTATTGGTGTCGCGCCATTTGAAGCCCTTTACGGACGCAAGTGCCGATCACCCCTCTGTTGGTCTGACGCGGGTGATAGGCAGCTTGCTGGTCCCGAGATCGTCCAAGAGACGACAGACAAGATCGCGCAGATTCTTAAGCGCATCGAAGCAGCTCGCCACAGACAAAAGGCCTATGCGGATCCAAACCGGAAGCATGTGGATTTCCAAGTTGGAGAAATGGTGTTATTGAAAGTTTCACCCTGGAAGGGGGTGGCACGCTTTGGAAAGCGTGGGAAGCTAAATACACGCTACATTGGTCCTTTCAGAATTCTGGAAAGAATTGGGACAGTAGCGTACAAGTTGGACCTACCCGCTGAGCTAAATGGTGTTCACGATACATTTCATGTATCCAATCTAAAGAAAAGTCCAACTCAAGTTGACGTTGCCATTCCCACCGACGAGATTCATATTGATGACACGCTCCACTTCGTTGAAGAACCTGTCGAGGTCACGGATTGGAAAGTTAACAAGACCCGCCGGAGCAGTGTCAAACTCGTCAAAGTTCGTTGGAATGCCAGACATGGTCCTGAATTCACCTGGGAACGTGAGGACCGGATGAAAGAGAAATATCCCCACTTATTTCCTAAGAACTCTGCATCTACAAGCAGAACTTAAATTTCGGGACGAAATTTATTTAACGGGGGGAGAATGTGACAACCCGCACTAAACCAGGTATCCGTACGACTTAATTAATGATTAATTACTGCTTAATTAATGTGCTTGTCTGAACTAGCTGATGAACTGCTACTTGAATACTGATACATGAACTTACTTGCATCATACTTGCTTGCTGTTACTACAATATTTATATGCTGAACCTTGGTGACAAACATGATGCTCAAAAAGCACAGTAGCACGATAACGGATAACCTATTGAACATGCTGATAAAGCCAGCATCAGGCAAACACTGCCTCCAAGGCCTATAAGAGCCTGAGATATCTGACTACACTGGTAGTGAGTGTAGGGTTATAAAGATTGTGAAGCTGCGTCTCTAGGAATAAGATACACTGATTGGATGTACCTAAAACGTACTTTAAGTACAAAACACAGCACTTTAATAAATAATCCAGCTTCTAGCTGACTAGTAAAGTGCCAAAATATGGGGGAAATACTACTAGACACTTTCTAAAGTGTTGGAAACAAGATGTGTCACTAAAAATAACAATAACGACACTTTAAAGCTTTTGTAACGCTTTAACGGATTACTATCCAACCGAACAACCGGACTATACCCGGAACATGAAAATATTATTATTTTCACTATTTATATTTTTTCTGAGCCAGTTAGGGTCCCTGATTACCCTAACACCCGCCATAATACATAACATACAAGTAACGGGGTTAAACACTTAACTAACCTATTTAACCTAACTAAACACCAACTAATCTAGTTGGAATCGGCTAAGACCCCCCCCCCCCCCATCCTAACCGGCCTAACTATGGGGGAACATGTTTAGTACTAATTGATTATTTAAATCCCCAATGTCTAGTATCAAGGCAACACTTAAACCATTGGTTAAAACCCTTGCCATTTGCCTATAAGTCCTAGAGATTACTTAACATAATCACCATCACACAACACCAACTCACAACACTCTCTCCCTTGCCCTCCCACTCTCGGCCGAACCCCACTCCCACCCTCATCATACTTTCGAGTTTAGTTCTTGCATTTCCATCATCATACAAGTGTTAAAGGTCACGTATTAGGAGCCTTGGAGCAAGCGGAACACGAAGGACCCCTTTCGTTAGCTTTTATCCACCCATTTTTCATCAAGAATCTTCCCTAGCCTTGAGCTAGAGGTATAACATTTAAAACTCGTTTTTACACTTATCTAAAGTGGTTAAAAAGATTTTTGTCGGTTAAATATCGTTAACATACAACTTGGTGCTTAAAAGTCTAGTAAAAACTCTAAAAATGGTGGTTAATAACATATGTGTTGTGTAAAAGTTGTAGTACTTGAAAGTTGTGAATATCTAGACCCGATCTCTGATTGTGGTAGCTCGGATCACCATTTAACCCGGTTTGGTAAGATTGTTGATCTTAACATAAGCTTGTTTTGGTTAATACAAGGGTTAAAAGGTGAAACTCTACCACACAAGAGTCATGAACTTGTGTAAAAGTGTTTACTTGTGTAAAAGTGATTTAACTTGTACATTGGTGTTTAAAACTAGCGGATCTACGTATCTGCAAGTGGTATTTTCAAAGAACCACACATTTAAGAAACCATGTATTTTAAAGAAAGGATCTTACACTAACAAATATGATATTTTTATAAACCACAAGTGTATAAACACTTGTGAAACAAAAAGATCCGACAAAGGACTAGCTTTGTCACTTGTTACTAGAAGTTGTAAAGACGGATTTCTCTAAACACGAGGTTTTTACAAGATTAAAGTTACTTTATATAAAGATCTACAAAATATAATGGGATTTACATTATAGATGCGGAAAAACTACAAGTTCATGCGATTATATAATTTACATACTTGTCGACTAGTTTGATGTGTCGGAAATTGTTTGATTGAATAAAGAAGTTGTTGAATTGATTTGTTAAAAGAAAATGATACGCTTGAAAGCGTGGCCACCTCCAGTTACAGAGGAAACTCTGGCGAAATTTTTCTAAAAACCTAACACTTAGAATTAATTACACAACAAGTGTTAGAACTATTTTTGACATGTTTTCGAAATATAAATTTCGCCATGACCTTGTTTACTAAATATTCGGAGGTGGGATTGTCACTAAATATAACGTGATAAGTATATTTTGTCACAACACTGTTTATGATTATTTTGTGAAAATATATAAATATTATTTTAGAGTGAAAATAATATTTACAAGCGTTAATGATTCCAAAACTTTGCGAACGCTTTCACTATGAATATATAAGTTACACCGGTAATTACATTACCACACGATTGTTAAAACGTAACTTACGCACATGTATTGTATCCCCCATCATTGGGAAGGAATATAACTACCAAGTATTTACAAAAAGTAAACACGAAATAGTTGTCTAACTATTTCCCAAAAACATAAACTATAAAGCTAAGGCACGGCCGTCCGTCTAATAGAATTAGCACTTGTAGGTCGTCGCGCAGCTTTCTGATTCAGGGATACTTGGTAGAGACGCTTCACTGTGAGTTCATGTCCCCCTTTTCTCTAACTGTTTTCAGTTTTCTTAACTGCGGGGGTGAAATACATGTTACTTTGTTTACAAGTACTTTATATACGGTATGGTTAACGTAAGGAGGTTTTAGATCATGTGAATGAGTAGGCAGAACACCGAGGGACTTAAGCGGTAGATCTATCTGGGTGTAGCGAGCCCAACTCTAGGCCCAACAGAACGGACCTCTGTGAGGACCAACAGAACGGACCTTGAGTGACTTGGTTGCCCGACGCAAAAATCGGCTAGGGTTGAGTCTTCCTATTGCATTTCACAACATGCTAATAGCCTTGCAAACCATTGGTGATCACTAGTCCTCTTACACTGCTACATACCACGACTACTTTTACACTTACAAGTGTTTTACTTACTCACTTGCACATGAACTCGCTCAACATTATTGTTGATTTTTCAACTTACATGTATTTCAGGAAATTAACGAGATCTGGCACGGTATGGCATGTTTTCCGCTGCACTAGTTTCTGAGGTCATCCGGGGTTTAGGGGATGTGTCTCTTTCCTGGACAAGACACAATCCTTAAACCATGTTTGTGTTATGTTTTAAGTATGTAATGTCTGTTGAACAAGTTAATGGTTGTTAGGGTATGTTTTCCGTTAAACAATGGTATTGTGTTTGGTTTTCGAAACTTAATGGATGATCTTGCATGTTTTTAACTCATATAGCTTTGGTATGATTAAGCTATGGTATTAAGAAGTCACACCAAAATTAACCACGCTTCCGCAAAGCCAGGGTGTGACAGATTGCATGTAAATTGAGTCTATGTCGGCAACTGAATTCTAATAGTTGATGTTTCGTTGAAAGATTTGTGTTTACATTTAACGGAGGGTCCTCCGAACTGATCACCCTCCGATCCAAAGTGTCATCCGATCCAAAAACAGAGTCATCCGATCCAAATTTCAGGCCATTAAAAGAGGTGATTCGTACGGATTGTCATCTGATTCACATAGTTCACAACATTTGACGAAAGGTCGTCCGAACGAAGGGCGACCCGTTATATTTGTCATCCGTTTCAATCCATCCGATCCGAACAATATTATAGTCATTCCAAAAAGTCAGAACGAGTCCGCGAATCTTCGACACGAGTCTTAGATCGATTTCTCCGTCACACACTTTCGCGTATTCAGTATTGTTTAAACTGATCGTTTGTTTGATTGTTTATAGGTGATAAACGAGGCGAAAAATTCAAGGAACGATAAATCCAAGACGCGATTTGAAGATGTCGGGAATTGGCGAAGAGTTTTATAACACGTTTTATAACGCGTTTACAATTGAAGAAACTCCAGTGACACCAAAGAATGCTACAACTGTGATATCTAAGAGTTTGAATCATGATAACGTGTACGGAAATCATCTGAGACCACCAAAGCTTATGAATATCGAAGATTATCACTGGTGGTGTGAAAGATTTGAAAACTGGGTGCAAGCCTATGCGTATGAAAGCTTGATCATGTTAACTATGGGATATGAAAAACCAAGAAATGAAAAACATGAATTAATCACACTTAAACAATTCACAGCTGATGATAAAAAGGAACATTCAAGTGAGCTAAGAATGATAACTCTAATTCAACAATCTGTCAGAGAGGATATTCTTTCACTACTTCGGCATGGTGAAACGTCTAAGTCAATTTGGGAAGCATTAAAGTTGAAAGCTGAAGGCGGGAAAGATATCAAGAAGAACAAGATATCATTGTTGAAGAAGGAGTTTGACTTGTTTGGTTGGATGAAAGGTGAAACAGTTCGTCAAATGATTGAAAGATTTTGTCATTTGAAGATTGAAATGGAAAGGTTTGGAATCCACAAAGACAGAGAAGAGATGGTGGATAAACTCATCGAGGCATTACCACATGAAGAAGATTGGAAAACCTATGTGATCGTTTTGAAAAATGATGATAAATTCGATGAGATGACGTTAGAGAGTTTGATTGAGAAAATAGAGGGACATGATTTGTTGCTACAAAAACAAAACAAGATGTCTAGCTCTAGTTATCAACAGAATGTTGATGTGTACTATCGCAGAAGAATGCTACAAAACAACAAATCTGCAAAGATCAGAACTGCGTTTAGTGCAGATAAGACTAGTGATTCGTCAAACAGCAAATCTTCGAGCTATGATCCAGGATATCATTCTTCCTCTGCATCTGCATCATCTAAATCTAATCCAAATCAGGATTGGAAAAATTCTCCACATTTGAACAATGAGTTTGCTCAACAGCACATGAGTTTCTTAGCTTCTATTCTGGTATCTTACGAAGGTTTAATTGCAGGTAAGATCGGGAATCCAAACATGACAAAGGAGGATTACGATCAAGTCGACCCAGAAGAGATGGAACTCATGGACATTCGCTGGTGCATGGCAAGCGTCATTCGAAGAGCTCAAAGGTTCGTGGAGATAACTGGCAGAAAGTGCTTAGAAGGCCCAGACATGAAGATAGGTTTCGATAAGAACAAAGTCACTTGCTTCAAGTGTAAACAAAAGGGGCACTTCAAAAGAGAATGCTTGAACAACAAAGCCGATAATAGCGTGAATCCTTTTTATGAGGATTACTACAAAAAGGCCATTTATCATCAGAACAACGAGCAACCAACAAGAAAGCAAATTGATGAAGGACCTTCTAAAGAAAAGAAACAACCTGTATTGACGATTCGTGATCGTAGTGAATCCAGTATACAAAATGAACAATCTATTTGGGATAATTTTAATTGGGATGATTATTTCGATAAGAAGGAAGGAGTCAGAATTGTAATTCATGATGATTAAGTGTATGATTGGAGTCAACATGACAAAGAAGGTGGAAAAGCTAAGGCAATGGTTGCTGAGATCAAACAAAGTCGAGAAGAAAGACATGCTCGCATGAGGCTGAATGACGTGTATGATGCCTATAAAGAAGCAACACAAGCAGGCAGGTGGAGTAAAGAAAAGGAATGCTTTGTCGATCCTAAAGGAAACCCAACAGTTGATCCTGAAAAGGTTGATTTTGAAGCACTAGTTGTTGTAATACCGACTGTGAGTGTTTGGTGCAATGGCCTTGAGGAGATTCCAAGGTGTAGAGAAAAAGTTGAAGAAGGCATTAAGAAGGTGATATATGCCAGTTTGAAGAAGAAGAAGAGAACGGTTGAGGAGATTATGAATGAGAGTGAGAAGTTGGTGAATGAAGTAAAGAAGGTTGATGAGAAAGTTGAGGAAGATGTTGCTGAGAAACAACAGATGCTTGAAGAAGATCAGAATCAACAAGTGAAAGAAGCCATGGTGCCAAACACCGAGCTAATAACACAAACTGATTCTTCTAATCAATCAATTGATAATAAAGCTGAACATCAGTGCAAGAAATGCATGGAAACGTGCAGTTCTTGTACTGAAAAAGATGAAAAGTTTAAAATCAGAGACATTGAATTCACTAAAATAGAAAATATTTTCAAAGAAAAATGTCATGAAATGATTGTAAATGAAAAGTTTTTGAAACAAGAAAATGAAAAGCTAAAACAAAAATGTGATGATCTTGAAAAGGAAAACGAAATATTGACAGAAAAGTGTTCAGCCGTTTGCAATGAATGTGTTCCAAAAGATAAAACTATTCAAGAGTTACAAAAAGAATATGATGTAATGAAACTATCATATCACACAGTAAAAGAAGCTTATGAAAATTTGAAAAGTAGAGTTAAAAGTTTAGATGATAGATTGTCTGCATGTTAGAAAACAACGAAATTTCTTGAAGCCAGATATGAAGGAAAACAAATGGTTTTAAATCAATATATTGATGATGTTGCTAAACTTAAACAAGAACTGGCAGATAAAGAAAAGTTGGTCAATAAACTTCAAAGTTATCATGCGTCTTCATACATTCTGGAACGTATTTTCAACATCACACCCGATGAGAAAGAGTCAGAAAAGAACAAAAAGGGAATTGGGTCTGAATACCATCAGGTTCCACCACCGTTGGAGAATAATTATACATTCTATGATGGCGAGAAGGTGGAAAAAGCAATAAACATGGTTGACCAGTTACTCGACAACATCGATGTGACTTACACCAAATCTGATGACATCAGTGATTCAGAGGTGGTTGGTAAGGTCGTTGAAAGTGTTCTAGCAGAGGAGTCTACCAAAACAGATACGTCTGAATCACAAGATGAAAATGAGGGAAGTTTTCATGATAGTTATCTTAAATACTCAAAATCTGAAAAAAGTTGTGCATGATGATTCAAAAGGATTGGTTTATACCATGATTGGATCGGAC